>JAFBJT010108655.1:58030-68030 GCA_016785325.1 Chascanopsetta lugubris
GGGGGGGGGGGGGGGGGGGGGGGGGGGGGGGGGTCTAGTCGTTGTCACAGTAGCTCCCCCGGCCCTCTGGGAATGACCTGGCTGTCGTCTGTCAATGGAAATAATCCATCCTCCCTCTCCTCCGTTTCCTGCCTCTTTTATTCCTCCTCTGTTTTTCCACATATTGCAGCTTTTTATTAATAGAGACTTTATTGGCCCGAACCGATCGATATCGTCCACCGAGTTGACAACTGCAGATGGAATTACTCATGTAAACACAACTGGTAGGAAATGAAAGTCGTGCATCATTTGTATCGGTAACTATTAAAGGTCCAGTGTGTAAGATTCAGTTGAATTATTCCGAGTCCAAAGGCAAAACAAAAATCTGAAAAATTACCTGAGTATAAGCACTTGAATGTACACTCTTTATATTTACATCTATATTTCCAGCAAGAGGTGATCCTCTCCATGGAGGCGGCCATCTTGATACAGGATAGCTCAGAATGTACAAATTAAATACCCGCTGTTTTAACTTTAGGCAAATGCTTCCATAGGCTCTGCTGCATGCATGTTTGGAATGGAAGGGGTATACAGCTGCAATATACAACTTCACCACTAGATGTCACCAAATCCCTCGCTCTGTTCCTTTAAATTCAGGTAAAATAAATGTTCATTTCCACCAGTTGACTCGGCCACTCACACCAGTTGTCCTGTCCTCCTCACACTTTAGCACTATGAACCCTTCCACATTTTTTTTTATTAAGATATTATTTCATTTTTGCCTCAGAAGTGGGTTTTGTGCAGACGGCAGTCTTGAGGTCAAAGGAGCGTTTGTGCTGTTTAATGTAACAAGCCCGATCTAATTACCCCACTAACAAGTTACACCGAGGAGCGGCTGAGGACCAACATCCACTCCAACATCATCGGTCCTGCTTACTCAGCCTCCGCCTCCGTCACAGCCCGTTGCTAGGTTACCGTTTTGATTGCAATCATGCTCAATTCAGCTCAAGATTCTATCGCTTAATCAGGGTGGGTTGATTTCCAGAGCACAGTTCGAGGTGGGGATGTTTTATCAAAAGCACCAAAAATAATTCGCCACCAAAACAGACACAGTTATACTAAGCTACAGTGACACACATAAAGGATCACTACAAACCATCGACTTTTATCACCTGTATTTATACTTGCACATATTTTGGAGGTGGGGAACTGGTTTAAGAACATGGAGATGACTGTTTAATGCAACCACTATATTTCATAATTACTAAGGTGGGATATGGGTATGCTGGTGTTTGTAGATAGTAAACCTAGTCTTTTGTTTCCCATTCACATTAAAGCCCATTGTTTCTGTTTCTGCTGATAGACCTAGTCTCGCTCTTCCCAGTGGGAAAAGCTGGTTCTATGCATAACTACTTGTTTTACATAAGGTTAGAGTGCAATTGTGCACTGTCCCTGTCAAATTGAAATGAATTGTCTAATCACCCTCACTGTGATTTTAATGGGTGTGCTCAGAATTTTAATCAGCGGGAGCAGAATGATCATGTTGCATTTTTGTTTCACTGCTCACATAAACAGCTGAAAGCTCTGGAATGTCAGGCTTTAGCAGCAATGCCAGCAATCACAGAGAATTATGTGCACACTGCAAATATAATGAATGTCATATTGTGATTGCGAACATGTCGCAAATCACTGGAAATGTGCAGGTTCTGCAAATGTCACACCTTATCCAAAATAATAACTAATCCCAGTGCTGTCTCTCTGTCTTTTTGTGACCGGCAGAGACACTTCTTTCAATGACACATAGAAGTTTCATGGTTTGACCTCGTGTGCACCAAGAAAACTCATCAGAGCAGTGGATAGGAGGAGATTCCCCCTCTGCTCTGAGTTATTGATGAGGCTCAGAGTGAGGCAGGTTGGCTCAGGATGCAGACGAGTTCTTTCTCAACTTGCCCCATTCGTTCTGGGTCCCGCTCCCATCCTTACCCCTCTATGTCACTTGGCCCTGACAGCTTTATTCTTATGTTGTCTATCAAACGACTCTCCCAGGTCCTGGACTCACTCCTCATTTCTGCAGGAGGATGCAGAATAGATTTGCTCATTTATTTCACCGTGTCGTCTGCAGAGTTTAGCTGAGTTTACGGTTCGGTGTGGAGGATTGAGTGACATCTGGTGGCGAAGTCGCATATTGCAGCTCACCCATAACCCTTAACAGCTCTAGGTATTTTATTTATTTCATATGGAGGTCACCTCACTCTTTCCCCTTTATACATATCAAATTATCTTTTGTAGCCCTCAGTTATAATTCAACTATAAGTGGTCTAGTGGTCTCGGCATACATTCAGGTGAATATACCCTCAGAAAACGCCAATGTGATTATATATCATTTGATTTGTGTCTGCGCAAATGGAAATACCTTCACCTTATTTTTACACACGGGACCTTTAAAATAGTAAAATAGAAAAGTTTGGCATCAGACACAAATCAAATACTTTCAAATATCTCTAGAAATTGTGTCTGTGAGTAATTGCACTGTGAGGATTAGAACACACACACACACACACACACACACACACACACACACACACACACACGCACACCCTCAGGTCTCTGGGGGTTGAGGCCCAGTTCAGTGGTGCTCATCCTTCCTTTCCCCTCACGTGCTCTCTCATCCCTCGTTTCCTCAGGGATTTCCTGGCCCTGTCATTCCTTCAACTTCTCTCTCCACCTCCACATCACGATTCTCCCCTCCGATCCTCCCCTCTTTTCACCCCGCCCCCCCCCACCCCACGCAGACACACACACGCTCCCTCGTTCTCCCTGGTCTTCCTCGATCGATCCCCCCCCGTCTGTCTGATTCCTCTCCCCACCACCTCCAGTAGACCTTCCCTTCACCATCATCCCCATCATCACCACCAGATCTACTTCCACTGTTATTTGAAAGAAAACATATATTCTTGAGCCTTCTTTCCCTTCCTCATCCTCATCACCCTCACAGAGCATAGAAATTCAATATGAATTGCTGTCATTATTGCAAGGGCAGAGCCGGGGAGAGGGAACGTGCGCGAGCGAGACGGAAAGAGATAAATGGACCAGAAAGCAGCGAGAGACAGAGAGAGAAAAAAAGAAGGAAAAAAGGTGGGAGGTGGAAAGGATAAAATCTATATTCACTCCCCCTAACATGCCAACGATAACCACAGAGGCCAAGCTCCTCTTTTCAAAGCCGTCTAAACGAGGGCACGGCTAAAAGCCCTGAGAGCCTTTCAGCCAGGCCTCTGCACGGCGAGCCTGTCAATACAACATGGCCACGGGCTCCGAGAGAGAGAGGGAGGGAGAGATGGAGGGAGGGAGAGAGTGAGCGAGAGAGAGAGAGAGAGAAAATAAAACCAGAAAGAAAAGCATGCACACACACACACACACACACACACACACACACCCTGAGGCTTCGTGTGTCTGACATGTAGTTCTATATATTCTCTTGTCTTTAGCAGCGTGTGTGTGTGTGTGTGTGTGTGAGTGAACATCCTCAGAGATGACTTAATTACCAGAGTTTGAAATAGAAGACGCGTAGTAGTTTCTCAGGATGGTTCATTCCTGGGGTCACATAGCGACAGGGGGGGGGAATGGGTTCAAAGGTAGCGCAATTTAAGACTCGGCGACATCTAGTGGTGAGGTTGGATGTGGCAGTCTCTGTGCTTTTTCCTATCAAGCATGCGGGGGGAGCCGTGGTAGACTTCAGTTATCGTCCAATGTGTGAGATGTGAGCACAGTTGATCTTTTGGCAGACACGGTATATAAATGCATTTCCCTCAAGATTGAGCCCTTAGCAGAGCGGGTCCTGGCTACGGGGGCCGCCATGTTTATACACACCTCACCCTCATGTCAATATAATTGGCTTATTCTAATGGGATGGAAAGAATAGTTATATTCAGTTGGATGCACACTCCTAAAACATGATTGTGATTAGTTTAAAATGTATTTTCTGACAGCAGAAATTAAAATACCATCACCTGAATTTCACATGTTGGACCTTTAAACACCCTGGACCTATCTCATCTTAGAATAAATGCTCAGCTGAGGCTAATATGTGACCTTATATATATTTTATTTTATTTTAAACAATTGCAACCCATCCACCACAGTCCAGCTGCAATCTACACATGATAAATATTTGTACTGGTATAATTATGACTGTATTTTCCCTGCGCTCTGGTTGTATTTGACGTCGCAACAGCATGACAGTGCGCAAAATATTGAATCTCAATATGAGACAAAAAACACCACAGAGACGAGTAATGGCCAGGCGCATAGTAATCACACTGATTATCGTCAATGGTCAAGCGAAACAAACTCTATCACACTCAGTCGGACACTGCTTAATTACAGTTGTTCAGCAGTAAGTCAATAATATATCAACATATCACCATTCAAAACACGGCGATTGATTTTTCCAAACACAGCTGACAATGAATCATAGCAAAAACAGCACGGCCATTCAATTTAAAGGGGAAGTCCACAGATAACGGCCAGTTTACTTCCTCAGTGTGAGAAAATAAGACCTGACGACGTCAGTGGGGTTCTGTTTGATCCTGCATTTGGGGACATAATACAGTTTTTCTTTTTCTTTTTCAATTACATTTCTATGCCAGTCTTAATAAATACAATAGACAGAGTGGAAAAGGTCATGTGTGTAAGTTGTGTAAAATTGATCTTGATGAATAATTACCGGTATATGTAAATATTTAAACCATATGGCATTTTTATGATTGTATTATCATCGGCACATGAAATTAAATGTTTCCTTTACTCTTCAAACAGACCTTCATATTCACATCAGGAGCAGGTAACATACAGCCATCATCGGTTTTGCCTGGAAACCAATGTAACCATATGCTATGATACCACCATGTGCTAAGTGAATTGTAGAACAACCAATAGCTGTCTCCTAATCCTACACATATCTAGGTAGAAAAGACCAGAGATTAATGAAGCAAATTAAGAAAAAAAGAAAAGGAAAAATATATAAGATATTTGCAATATGAAAATATATGCAAGATTTTATCGATGATGTAGAAAATGTCCCTGGCATCCAGATAATAGATGCGGCTGTGCATTAATGTAATGGATGATCTGTGAGGGTTGATTTGAATGTATGAAAAGGCAAAGAAATTATGCTTGTGCACAGTTTTAACTGACTCTAATTCAACGTATTCAGTCGGTAATGAACTCGTTCTATGCATAATTAATAGACGTATAGTCATTATAGATACCAGCTTTGTATTCAAATGACCAAAACGTATGAGTATACATCCCAGAAGCATTGTTTAATCAGACATGATGACAGGTTGCAGGTGTCGTCTCACTAAAAACTTTGTCTAACAGAGTGCACTCACTTTTCCTCTTCTTTATTTGATAATAGCGAGGAATATCACAGGAAGCCCACTGCATTCTTTAAATATGTGAATGTAATATTATTGTTGACGATCACATTGATCGAGTGAACACATCTAAACCACTAATCTTGTCTCGGAGCTGAGGGCACCATCATGCATCCCACATGTGTACATACATGAGCCGATACACTGACGCGACCCCCCCCCCCCCCCCCCCCCCCAGCCGCAGCCCACCACCCCCCCCAGGGGAACCTTAGGCGATCAATAACAAGTAAATGATGAAGCGCTGCATTTAGCTGCAGGATTACTGTAATGTTACTATTGGCATTACACTGAGAGAATCGTGCTCCGGTGCCATGGGCGGCGAGGTGCAGATGGCTCCCGTGGTATATGTTTAAAAACAATATTGTGACAGGGCAGCTGCAGTATGGGTCAGTGGCTCTGTGACGTCGCTTCGATCCACAACAGATGGGCCCTGCATGCGGCGAGGCTGGAAATCCCCCCGGTACCCCCCCACAAAAAAAAACAACAACACAGAACTCCACGCCTCCATTTTTCATCCTGAAACCGTGTTTATTTGAATAACTCCCTCAAACCCATTATCTAATGATATGACTCAATGAGTCACTATCCCCCAGATATTGCAGAGGGAGAGACATTGAGTTTTTGGCAGAGAGCAACTCGAACGCAGCGAGAAAAGGGAGGGTTTCAAATGACTTTCAGAGGAACAGAATATTGGAACCATTACAGCACATCAATCTACATATCTACAGAGAGTATGTGTGACTGTGGAAGAGTTACCTTGACATAGTTACTAAACCGCCGAGGCATCTCTCACGCTGCGGGAAAAAGTTCATCAATTAGTAGCAGACACTTTACAGAAGCATTGATGCTCCTCGACTTGAACGCTCTGTGCTCAGTGGAGCCCGACCACGGAATTTACCTTGAATTCACCAGACAGGGTGTAGCCACTGGCCACGGTCCTCCAGGGGCCCATGAGCGAACAGATGTGGGATGAGGAGGGATCTAATGAGGAAACAAGATTCAAGCAAACCTTCAGTGTTGAGGGATGGACTATAGAAAAATGTTGCTGGAGTTAGCGGGGGAGTAGCTGTCTTCATTACCTTCGCCTCATTGACTATCAACGTGAGACAAGACACAAAATGTAGTGTTGAAATTCTGCACTCATTGTCTGTCTCACGCCATTTACCACCATTCCTGTCCAAAGCGTAATTATTTTCCACAGAGGTCAGTCGTAAGTCACATGACTGCAGAGGTGACCTAACAGGAAATGACAAAATGGGTCATTTGGAGCCATTTCAACAACGGGTGTCTTTGTGTTTCTGGTAAAGACGGAATTGTATCATCAGTAAAGAACTCGAGTAATGGACCCGGGGATTTGAGGGATGTTTCATTTGCCAATATGAAGGAGTGAAACATTGTAGATTAAAGTCAGCAGCAGCAGCAGGCTGGGCTTTGGATGACTGCAGCCAATGTAACCTGCCCCTTACCCATTGGCCTTCCCATTATAGCTGCACCCCCAAAACATAATAATATTCACCTCCTGGCAACCGATTTTTACATGACTCTCTTGCAAACCTCTGGACAGCTGTGGTTGAGGGTTTAGAGGAGATGTCCTCTTTTCATAGGGCCAAGGGATCGATTCCCGTCTTCCTCCCCCTCCAATGCTGAGGTGTCCTTGGGCAAGATACTGAACCCCACATCGTCCCAGGTGCTCATAGATGCTGCAAACAGATTTGTGCTTTGAGGGGTCACCGAGATGTGACAAAACTCAGTTTTTGAGAGCATTGTCGTCACTTTTGCACACACATTGACCCCAAACACCCGTGATGGATGCATTTAAATCCATTATTTTCAGGCGCTCTTAAGCGCTCTGCATGCGGTGAGGCAACACAGTGCAACATGGAGTCAAAGTTCCGCTGAGCCTCTACACTGTGAGGTTATTACCCACAGCATCACGGTGCTTGAGCCAGAGCATGTGGTCGCATTGGGTCAGCACCTGTCTGGCTCATAACGAGTCAAGTCACACAAACTTGTTGTGTCTGATGTACCGGCCGAATGTGAGCAAAGAGTCCATTTTCGCCGCAGAGTCGCCCTCCCACCACGACCGATGATGAGACAGACTTCATATCCATGCAGCACCCTGCCTCCATCGCCGAGACGAGCTCTGCCTTCGGCAGCACGGTGCGCCAGCTGCAGCTGTCAGGCCGCAGACTGAACCTCGCATTAGAGGTTCAGTCTCTTCTACCTGCTGACCCCTGGGATCAACGGGCTAAATGGAGTGTGTCACAAGTTTGACGACCTCGGCATTCACTACAGCATGTTAACATTGTTATGAACTGCATTTCCCAAGCTGCCAACCCGCCCCCCCGTCCCCCCCCCCCCCCCCCCCCCCCTCCCCCCCCCCCCCCCCCCGCCCCCGACTGTGAAATATCAAGACAGCAGCCCTGGTTGTCGGGAGTTATTGGGTGTCGGCTGCAGCTCTGCAGTTTATATGACTGGTATCTCAAACTAATATGGAGAGCTTTTGCATAACTTTCCTCTTTGACACTGTTTTCTCTTCTTCTCTTACTCCCCGTTAATTCAAGCACACAAGCGCATCCGCCTCAGTCTCCTTGTGTCATAGCTTTAGCTTTGAGAGCAGCTGTATTCTGACTCCATGCTAAACGTTTAAAATTGACTCAATTGTGCCGTTTTTCTCTTTGCTTTTAAAGTCGGTATGAAGGTCTGAGAAATCAAGGCAACAGCGCTTGTTTTTGTTTCATCTGGCAAAACGGGTGCGGAGAGGGCAGTTTGTGTCAGAACAGAAAGAATCCAGTAAACATTGGATTACAGTTAAAGCAGAGATGATTCTGAGAGATGTCGGCTGAAATACATATATTACACATTTGATCTGTGCCGGATATGTTGAAATCCAATTACAGATTTGAACCTCTTACATTGGTCAGGCTTCAGTGACCTCAGGACATCACTGCAGAATATATCAGGTGACATCAGACCTTAACTAAACGCCCAAATGTTTTGCGGAGAGCTCTTACCCTCTGCACTTTTTTTTTTTTTACATCCTGAGTGGTTAAATCAGTGTCTGAGATAATTGGCAAACCCACAGAACCTCGAAACTGCGATAACATGAGTATCTCATATCCAGTTAACTGTGACTTTACTAGTTAGCGGCTACGATGCTGCTGCTTTGATGTAAAATGGCTCACCGTCATATTTCTATGATTTACCTCAGAGGTGCACTTTTTAAATTTATGACAAGACGTGGGAGTGTGTGTGTGTGTGTGTGTGTGTGTGTGTGTGTGTGTGAGACCGTTGTTTATAGTGGAAAGGAAGTTGTGTAGCAGATTGAAGTTACCTGGATTACAACCTGTAACATCAGAATCCTGGTTTTCCACTTTGAATATCTCCAAATTGCTCCAGAGCATCTATTGTTTATCTGAGCTACACAAAAAAGGGTTTTTTTGCAGACTTTTTCATTTTCCTATTCAAAGAGTTAAGTACTTGGCAGAGTCTCTTATGCTGAAGAAATTAATCCCCTAAAGCAAACCTATGATATTGGATTGTATAAATAGCTTTACTTGATTTGTATGCTGTACTGTTTGTATTATGCTGTTGCGGTTTCTTTTCTCATTTTTTGTTCTACTTTAGAAAATTCAATAAATAAACGGAGAAAATATTGCCACAAATGCTCCAATGTCATAAACATGATTTCACCACAAAAACATCAAATTAGTCACGTGTGAGTGGATCATCCTCCTTGCACATCCACTGCTTCGAGACCCATAATGGACGGAATCTGTCGTCAATACAATCCAGGTAACACTTCATGGTCATCCCATCAATGGTGCTTGTGTACTGGAAGAAGATGAGGGACTTGATTGCAGGATAAAGAATAGCTGATCTATAGCAAGAGGCCCTGCCAGGGGCCGCACAATGGGCACAGGACAACACAAACATGCCGAGACCCAGTGAGTAAACAGGAAGCAGGCGAAGTTCCTCACAATCTCAACATTGATCTGCTTGTCGACATGACAAAGAGTCCTTGGGCCAGATCTTTAATCCCATAAGTCTCCTCAGATGTGCGAGTGTGTTGCGGGAAACAGATGCACAGTAGATTAATAACCAAATACTCGGGGCACCGTGGTTTGGATGTATGAGGAATGAAAGTGCAACAGAGAATCCAATGGTTTTGCTGACTCTCAACTCACCACAATGGAACAATGGAATGGCTCAATGCAATTCCACAGCCAAACACTAAAATGTCCCGTGCCATCTGTTAAACATGGAGGACGTGAACGGGCACAGATTGCCCTGTTCTTGCAGCCATTACGTCCAGTGATTGCTCTGCAGGGTCACATCACGGCAGAGCAGTGTGAGGCCATTTTATGGAAGCAGATGCACCCTGTGGTGCCAGCACTGTTTCTCTATGATGTCCCCCCCCCCACCCCCAATGTTCCAAGATGATAATGACTCCATACACAACGCTCATTAACGGTGGTGACATAAAATACCCAGATGACCTCACAGGGGCCCAGAATTGCCTCATCTATTCATTAGTTAACCTTTATATGAGGATAAGTGGTGGGAAGAAATAGATGCTGATCCTT
>JAFBJT010108655.1:70530-73310 GCA_016785325.1 Chascanopsetta lugubris
GTAAAGTAGTGCTGCAGCGTCTCAAGGGTATTTGAATGAGCAATACAAAATGAGCAATTATTCATATACGCTGAGTGACAGTACTCGGATGATGTGTAGTTCAAGAAGAATATTTGATGTGCATTGACAATAGAGGAGGTATTTTGGTGGTGAGTGTATTCCCTTCATTACTGTGCATTTAAATCAGATCAGAGATGTGTCTCTGTTCCACCCAACTGCATATATTAGCAAATATCTGTAAGACTTTACTTGTACCTTTGAAACGTACATTCGAGCCGTCCACTATGGTGACCCAAATTGACCTTGATCCAAGTTCACCGGCTTTACACAGAGTGTTCTTTTCTGGTATTAGGTTCATTTATGTAAAGACTTTATCACCACCCATTGGCCTGGCCTACGCTTGTTCAAGCAGATGTAGTCCTTTTATATATATATGATTTACAAGGTGAAGGGAAAATATGAACCACCGTGAAGTAGAGACATTGAAATTGTATTTTATATTTTTGTGTAATACTTTAGTTCAATGTTTGAGTACCTCCTTCACTGGATATTTTAGTTTTCTGTCGCCATCTCACTGTATAGATGCTTTTTCAATGACCTATCTCTCTATCTCAATTTAGGTCATCATAAATACTGCCATATACTGTATATATATATGAAAAACCTTTTTCTCAGTAAACAGTAATCATTGATGCAAAGTCTGTTTCATCGCTTCTAAAGTATTTTCCTTCATCATCCTTCCAGGCCTCTGTACCAGATGCCAGTAATAACCACCACATGTCATTTTATTCTTCCAAACAACAACTAAAAAAAAACTTGGAGCTCAACAAAAGCATCATCGTTCTCTTTGAGACTAAACAAAAAAAATATTCTTCCCCCTAAGCAACATCAAAACAAGAAACTTAAAAAAAACAAATGGGTGGAAATATTGTACAAATTAAAAGGTGAGCTGTGGTGAATCAGCGGTGATTATCCCTCAGAGGTTGTTACCCCTCACTGTGACTCTCAGACTGACTCAGGCTGAATCACTGGGGGTTTTACCGGAAAGTCACAAACAACAAAACCTGCTGTACGACTTGTCTTTTTATTCCATGCGTCAGTTTTCAAAAGTTAACTTTTAGAATGTCACAGAAATGTTGTAGTTGTTAGTCATTCTAGTGTCTCTCCCCTCAAAGCTACCGCCTCTGTTAGATCACATCATCTCAGAGGTCTCGTCTCTAGTGGCAACAGTCATACTAATTGAGTGTGTATCAGGATTTCTGACATGACAATGATCTCCTGGGACACTGTGTATGATTTAGTGACACCCAGTGGTGATGTCACACATTGCAGCTGAGAACCCCAAACCCCATTTATTCCTATTTATCATTACAACACAAAAAAAATGATTGTTTATCCATTTTAGGCGACTGTAAAAACATGGTGGTGAAACATGGCTTCATCCACAGAGAGGACCTGCCCTGGATGTATAAATAAGATATTCTAAGGGTAATGAAATAGTGAAACACTTATAAAACTGTCAGTGTTGCTGTATTCCATTTGTGCCAAACAACATAGAAATAATTTCACCTTTTCCTTACACACTGGACCTTTAAAAGGATACTGCTCTTCTATGTAAAACGGCAAATCAAATGCATTGTGTGCTGTGTGGCAAGGGAGCATATACAGGAAAACTATTTGAATATCGACAATGGCAGCCACATGGTACCTTCATTTGTAAGCAAGTTAGCTTCCCGGGCCCCATCAGGAGAGAGAGACGGCTCTCTGAGGCCAGATTTTTTAATTAAGAAGCTCGCCAGAGGCGTTATTGTTTTCACTGTCAGACTGAAAATAAGTTGAAACTTCTCCATGTTCCCGTCATTATGCCAGCCTCCTCAACCTGATTGTAAATTGCTCTGAAATTATTCTTTTTTTTTTCAGTGTAATTTGGAGCATCACAACCAATCAGCCCATTAGATTTGGCGCAGAGGGTCGGAGCTTCTCATCGCGATGATTAAAGAGGGAGGATGATGCAGGGAACTGATGTGGAAATTTGTGGGGATTTTTATTTCTCTGTGATGATTTGAACCAGGTTCAACAACAAAGAGATGCAAGCAGAGATTATGTTACAACTATTTTGCCCTGAACCTCAGGAAGTTTACTGAGTTTTTTTCCACAGAGTTTGTAATTTACATATAAAGAAGATAGCGTGACACTGTCGAAAGTCTGATGTGTTCATAAAGAAAAGAGGTATGGGGGTTGGGGGTGGAGCATTGCAGTGCATGGACACAAGTGTTGCCTCTTATCATCAGAACCTCATGATTCTCTTCTGTCCATATTGAGATTTTTGACCATGTCCTTTACCTTTGTTTACATTCTCAAGAGCAACATTTATCATCTTTTTTTTCCTAAAGCAGCTTCAGATATTTCAGCCCTCTGCTGCCATTGGAAACAAGGTGGTTTCCACAGTTAAGTTTTTCAATACATGATTTGAAAAATGAAAAAACAAAACACTTGATGATATGAACTCCTGATATGAACTTTGTATTTCCTGCACAAAATCAAATTTGACCTTGTTCATACCTTTCAAATGTTAGTAGAGGTTAATACCATTTTAGTGCAGAAACAGCCCTGATGAACTTTCCATCATAATAACAGAGG
The DNA here is from genome assembly GCA_016785325.1 of Chascanopsetta lugubris. NCBI lineage: Eukaryota > Metazoa > Chordata > Actinopteri > Pleuronectiformes > Bothidae > Chascanopsetta > Chascanopsetta lugubris. Next base: position 73,171 of record JAFBJT010108655.1, read on the forward strand.
ATCTCTGAGGAAACTAGAAATGTCCATATGAAACTCTCTCTCTCTCTGGGTGTGTCTGTATCTCTTTGCCCCCCCCCCCCACCTCTCACCTCTCCTCTTGTATCTTCTGACCATTCCTCCTCATTAAATGTTCCACCCAC
>JAFBJT010108656.1:0-12777 GCA_016785325.1 Chascanopsetta lugubris
TCACCAGGGAGAAGTTGCTTCCCGTAAAGACTTATCCCTGTTGACCCCCCCCTCCCTCCACTATACCCAATTTTTTCCCAGCATCTCCGTGTGAGGCCTCCGTGTCTGTGGAGTGGTTCCCCCCCAGAATTGGAGGGATGTGATAGTTCATGCTTGACATTTTGAATCATGCAATTTTTCAATCGTTGTCATGATCAAAGCATGCTAATACTGCATGTACTGCAAACAATACTGGAGTCTGGAAGTTGGAGAATTACCATGAACTTTAACTTTCTCATGGGTGGTGGCCTCAGGGGCATACATGAGCTGTGGACCCCCATGACCACCCCATTTCATGGCCCTTAAGTCATTTTCAGACATGAACTCCCCAAGACATCTGCGGAAATGGGACTTTCTGGACTTTCCCCCAAATCTTGAACAACACAGCAACAGATTCTACATTCAGCCATGTTCGCAACAACATAAAGATTCCTGGAGTTACTCCAAACTTTCTATCACTTGACTTCCAGTATATTTTCCGCAAAAAAAACCAGAGGTGCCCATGTGTGAATACAGCAAGAGACTGCAGGATTCGAGTGAGTGGTTGTGGTCAAGACAAAAAGACTTGAATTGGTCCAAGACACAACTGACACAGGCTGTATCGAAAGATGTTAGATGCCCCGAGATGTAAACGAAATGCACCATGCACGTCCATCATCCTGACATTTGCTTTGTTGACACGATGCTAATCCTTCTTCCCCGATCGTCTCCATTGCTCCATACTTGCTTGTTGTAGTCACTCTGTGGTCTGCTCTTTGTATATTTAATGGTAGCAAACTACAGTGACTCAATACCATCACTCACTGCTGGAGAGTGAGTCAGTGGTGTGTTTGCTTTGACATGGTAACCTTGGTTCACACCTTACTGCTTGGTTGGGGAGCTCAATCCCCGTCCCCCCACCTCATCCGAACAGCTGCCCTGATGTTCCACTAAGACCTTTCTTCCACCACAAGGAACCAGGTGCCAGCTGGTGTTCGGGCACCTCCTAAGAACCTCCACTGCGTTCTAACTCCCTCCTCCAGTTCCTGTAGTACCTTTTTTAAGCTTTTTAACGTAATCATGGGAGGAGGAGATGGCTAAACCTAGTTCTTGGCTCTAGACCAACAAAAGAGTTAGTGTCTTGTCGGGCACCATTTTGGAGAACCGGAAGCGAGGTGTTCAAGCAGTCGAGAAGCGATGAACGGGTTAGCCAAGTCAGGTCCCGGTTCTGAACTGGCCCCCGAACCAAGTTTGTGGAAAAGCAGAAAGTAGGATTGGGCATTCTCCTTTTTCTCAGATGAGTTCCAAGAAGAAGAAGTAGCTGTACAACTACGATTCTCGTTCGCTTGGGTGTTGATCACGGTATCCATGGCTTTCAGTTTGATTTCAAGTCCTTTAATGTCAGGTACTTTCCTTCCACGTCCTCGATCCACATGTCTGCTCGGGTCGGCACACTCCCTATGCAAACCTCCATATGCTGCCCCAACATTTGACCTGCCGCCAATCTCGTCCTCACGTCAAATGCGCCATCTGATCACACGCCAGACTGGATGCTCGTTCTGCGCGCCGCATGTTCATTTCCCATCCTCTGTCCTATTCCTGTGAATTGTTTGTGCAGAGTTATTTTTTCCTCTCTTTTGTTGTTCCTCAAAAAACCCGCCAAACAATGGAGCACTTCTTCGTGCCACCGTGTTTTCTACTGTCTTTCTCCGTCTGCACACACATACCACCAATTGTACCGGAGCTATGAATAGAGGAGCATCCATGTTCTCTGAAGTCTGCCGCCATCAGAGCGGCAGAAACCAGGGAGGAGGCTTTGGTAGGCTGCTGATAGTCTTAGCTGAACCCTCATGCACCATCTGGTTACTAATATAATCTTCCCGGTAACCGATGACCTCATCAAGTTGATTTTTCTAACCACGAGTCAACTGCCGAGACCAAAGACTCTGACTCCTGCCTTGAATGTAATGAATGAACCAAAGAGTGGGGATGACCGCATCCCCATGTGATATGTTTATATCTCATGGAGACGATCGAGGACGTGAGTCACGCGTTGACACACATTCCTTCCAGCGGGTTCACACTATTCTACCAGTGGCGGCCGGTGATGAATTAGTGGCAAGAAAAGCAGCACAGAGCCGCTGATGTGTTGACGACAGAGGAAAGAAAACAGGATACAACAAACATGGCCGTAAACAGCATGAGGCTTCCAACTGGGATCATTCTACAATATGATGATTAAAGAGGGAAATTAAAATTCTAATTCTGAGGCAAATCCAGCTTTTTCAGTGACAGATTTTGGTCATTTTATTCATTTGTGTACCTTTAAAGGTCCAGTGTGTAAGATTTGCCTGTCAAATGTAAATGTCCTGAAAATAAATGTAGGGTTTCCACTTTTCTTTGTACAACTTTAGAATAGAGTAGAATTGAATATCTTTAGTCATTGCAACATTCACAATGAAATTAAGTGTATTTTAAAAAACTTAAAAAAAAAAAAAAGAATGAATGAATTCAGTAAGAATAAATACAATAATAAATGATAAATATAGTTACTCTACAATATAAGAAATATATAAAAACATATGTGGAGTTGGTACAAATAGGTTCAAATAGTTCAACAAGTAAACCGAAGGAGAGGGAAGGGATTTATGAGTTTGTCACTTTTTGGTCACTGAAATTGGCTTATGTCAGCATTGTGTTATTGCAGTAAAAAATATAAATATCTTAAACACCTTAAGCATTATCCTCTGTGCTGAGATAATGAGTCAAAATAATACATTCGTCATCTTGCAGAGAGGTAATCACCAGTTACTTTTCTAGTCATGTAACCAGTGATTCACGCACTCAAATATTTGTGGATTTCTTTTTCACTATTTTAGTCACTCTCAGGAATTTCAGATTTTGGGTTGTTAGATTAAAAAAATGAATCTGGCGATGCCTCACTGATCTCTGGGAAATTAAACTAGACATGACTTCATCAGTGTAAAAACATCTAGACTAAATAATCACACCCACAGATATGAGTTGTTCTGATATTAGGTTTAATGAAAATGAAACTCTTTCATGGGGCTTTGCCTCTGATCCCCGCCGGCTTCCTCTCTCTCTCTCTCTCTCTCTCTCTCTCTCTCTCACTCTCTCTCTCTCTCTTTCTTCTCCCTCGTCTTTACTCGGTCCCACCGATTCGTCGTCCTACATCACCCTATCCCCGACCCTAATTACTGTTTACTAGGAGCGATCTCTCTCTCCGTGTCTCTCCCTCCCTCCCTCCCCCCTCTCTCTCCCTCTCTCTCTGTACCAGGGACCAGAGATGATGTGATAATTACATCTACCGACTGCTGCTCGGCCGCAGACGGCTCCGCTAGTCTCTCTCTTTCTCTCTCTCTCTCTTTCTGGAAATTTGAGAGTTCTCTGGGACTTGCAATTAGAATAAGAATCCTGTATGAAATCTGTTTATTTGTTAATCTATGGGACCCCCTGCTGAGTGGTTCTCTCAGCATAAAGGTGGGGTAACGTCAGGGGATGTGCACCCAGGCCCCTGGTGGAAGAACATGAGAAAACACCCGGTGTGTTTATGGTCTTCTGTTGGTAAATCACTTCCTCAGTGATTTGGTGTGACTGACATTTTTAATGTTTGCAAACAGCGTGTGCTTTTGATGATGTCAGCAGGATTTGAAATGAGGCCTCAGCAATTTTTGTAAATTCATACAAAGTTATATAGGTTCAGCTTTTGATTCAGATATTCCCCAGTGGTTTTTTCTCAGATGCTGCAGAGCTGAAGAGGAAGTTTCATAATTATAAACAACAACAAAAAATAATGTATACTATCTGAGATCTGACCTTTGACCTGGGTTTGTTAATCAGACTGAGGACTGACTTTGACCCCTCCCATTTCAGAATGTGTGGTGTAAATAAGACAAATAATTGCACAGTCTATATATTTTATATATTTTAATATTTCATATCATTTTTTTATCATTAATTATCTACATTTATTTCACATTTCCCCGTTTTCCTCCCTCTGAATCATACCAGCACATTTGAATTCACTGAATGTAGTACATTTTATTTCCTTTTATTTTATTTTGAGCCATGTCAGATTCTAAAAATCTTTTTCCAGAAGGTGTCATGTCCACCTGCCATACCTGAACTTCAGCTGTTTCCTCTGACAACCCTTAAATGGAACTGAAGTCAAGAACTGTGTGAAGTGAGGACTGACTTCTTCCCTGACACCACCTTGTCTCCCGTTTCACTTTGAACGGCTCCGGTTTCCGACAGAAAAGAGTCGAGGGGACCCGGAGACGCCGAGGGGCTCGTTTCTCCACTCCCAGATTTATGAGCTGCGCGATGAGACATTCGACAACTCGGCCCATTAAAAGATTATCTGGAGGTTTCACAGGCAGTCTGGGATCATTTGAGCGAAGTCATTATGCTCATACTTTATAAATCTAAGAGGTGGGGGGGGGGGGGTCACAGTGGACGGAGAATGGCCAGCGTGTTTGCAGTGTGTTTTTTGCTGTGCTCTCTTTCTTTAAAGGCCGTGCAGGACGGGTCCAATGTGGGACCGTCCAGGACGGGTGGCGTCGCTCCACCTAGTGTTGAAACTGAGAGATAAAAAGTTTTTGTGAGGGCCGCATTCTATTATATTCCTTGAATTTGCAGCGGAACGATAAAAATGCCTGCTGTCGGCCCCCGGGCCACAGTTTGGACACCCCTGCTTTAAAGGCACCGTGCGTAGGATTTATTGACCTAGTGGTGAAGTTGTATGTAGCAGCTAAATACCCCTCCCCTCCCATAACTCTTTCCTTCCCACCACAAAGGAGTCCCTGTGGTTATCTTCAGTTTCATTCAGTTTTGTCCATTCTGGGAAACTGTTAAATAAAAAAAAATAAAAAAATAAACAAATGCCAGCCTCCATTAAGAGGACATGCTCCAGATGAGAGTCTGTACATTTATTGGACTATATACTACGTTATTTTCATTCATTCATCTATTTCATTCTGATGATAGAAGTGGAAGTAATGTCCCCTAAATCTGCCACACTGAACCTTTAACATCATGTGCTTGAGTTCATCCCCATCTTTATTTTCAGTTTAGATTTTTTTAATCCTAAACGTCGGCCATGATGTTTTGCACGAAACGCTTTTAAAGATGCCGAATGATTTAGTCCCGAGGTTTCTCAGCGTATATCGGCAGCTTTGAATTTAAATCATTTTCACGCGTAATCTGACAATCATTACTGGAACAGAGGAGCAGATGCTGGGCCAGCAGAAACGGCCAACACACACACACACACACACAAACACACACACACACACACACACAAGAGCATACATGTAGAGGATTGGGCCTCCACACACACACACACACACACACAGCAGTGACAGGTACCGGATGGCTGCGAGCCCGGCCGACGCGTGGCCCCTTAACTTACCTCAGAAGATGGATCGACGGGGCCACTTCATAAAATAAGTCGTCGGTCTTTTAGCGAAATTGTTCCATTGATGGATCTATGCGTCCACGTCAGAACTGTCTCCTTTCTGCACCAAACTGAAGCGGCTCCCGCCTCACGTTAAAGAATTTCCTCCACATGATCAATAAACACGGTGGCATTTTTTTATTATTTTTTTTAACACCATCATTTTGAAGTAACGTGTGGAATCGCGCGTGTCAGCGAAGGTTGGGATGGATAGACGGTGACTTCATCATGCCATGTGACATAAGGCTTTTGGCCATTTTCCATGTTATATAGGTAATGTCCACTTTACTTGCCAGAGCCATTATCTCATAGTGTGAACAGGACCTTTTATACGCTCGTCTCACCGGACAACAATGGCCAAACCAGCTGCTTTAATCTCAATAGTAAAATTAGTAATTACTCCCCTGACTGGACCCAGTCTGCGCTCCGTCCTTGGCTTCCCAGGGATGAGGCCCTTGGCATGAACCGGGGTCCGGGGGCGTAATGTGATTGAAAAAAAAGGCCAAGCCATGAATCTGGAGGTGTGATGTCATCACTATGACACACTTGCGTGATATCATAATCGTGAGGTAATGGCGGGGAGGGGTGCGTGAGTTTACGACTTTGGCACACGCTCAGTTTACCGTCAGCCGACTGCAACAGGGTACTAATGAGAATAGATGGCCTGCCTGGAGCTATCCGTGTGTGTGTGTGTGTGTGTGTGTGTGTGTGTGTGTGTGTGTGAGTACACATGTTCATGCTATGATGAATTGATGGTTAGTGCATGAATGATGTAGCCCAGGGAAGCTTGATGCAAATGACCTACAGGTACACACCAGAGGACGACACATGAGGAAAACATGCGAGTTCTGAAGTCATCACCGAGTCTGATTCATTTTCCAATGACACACGGCGTCTTCAGACCATGTCCCACCAACGGGGCGGACGATACGAAAACCACCGTCCAGATGTGCAGACTCAGACGGTCCGCATGAGCAAAAGGTTGAGTCTGGATTTACTGTTGTCTCTGCGCTGAGCAATCGTCCACATCCTCAGCCGCAATCCTTTGTCCTGAGTGTCTGGGGGAGTGGGAGTGGGAACGTGGTGGGGAGACGGACTCAAACATGGAGACCAGGTGTCCTGACAAAGACGTGGTCTCATGTTGAATGTGTCATGACCGACGTGTCCACATCCTTGAAGAGGACGAGACACTTTGATGAGGACCATCGGAGGGCTGCTCCGTGGGCCGAACAGACCACAATGGAGGAACTAGAATGAGACAGTCTGGTCTAAAGAGGCGTACTGCAGTTGCCTAGCAACGCAATTCAAGTTGGACAAGCCTGGAAATGTTTAAGGTGGACTCTTCGTTTGTTCTTTTCAAAGCACTTTTTGTCTCACGAGGTGAAGTTCTGTTAAGATCCTGGCAGACAAACATTCAGGGGGACAGGATTTGATTTCAGTCAATAAAAAGGTCAAAGGTCAAGGTGTTTAAATGTGTCTCTGACTTTACCGTCCAATACGCAACATTACATTTTCTCATTCGTGGAAGCATGAAAAACTGACAAATGTCTCTCCGGATGTTTGTCATTAAATGTTTAGCTTCGTCTTTGCATCTTTCAAGTTATTTTTGATCATGTGTTTTGATTTAATGATTTTTTTTAAATCATGAAATAATAATATTAATAATTTTAAATTAAATTAAACATTGTCGATCAAAAACACCATAGAATAAAACACCTGAATAAATTCACCTTGAGTGAAAATGGCTATATTCAAAAGACAACTCTTCATATGTGCTCTTCCTCATGTCAGAATGTACCATCCCCTCTGGCCACGCCCCCTCTTACACAGCTGAATAAGAGCTTATTTATTCAAAATGATTCAAATACCTGTTTCTGTCGGAACTAAACTCATTTTTGTTGACTTCGGTGCAACACAAATACAGCAAATATTGAACACAATCGTTTCCACATCCCCCCTCACACATGGTATCTTCCAGTGACATCACTGCTGATGTCATAAAAGATACAGGAAGTGCTGTGTGGAGCCATTTCCTTGTTCAGTGCCAGCAACATGTGGTGCAAAATGTGAGTACCAAAGAAAATGGGTTTGTAACTGATCGAGTCAACTTGAAAAAAGGGAATTTTTACGTTTGTAAATATATGTGTATGTATGTGTTTTCATGTATTGACCAAATGTAAACAAACTAATGAAAGTAGCCGTGGTTTAAAGTTGGGATTGAGTTGGGAACAGTTTCAAAGCATAATCTCTGGAATCCGACTATGCTTCCTTGTCCCTCAGTCGGTTGTATAGGTATTTTGAATATGTAGCAGGAGTTTCTTGTCAATTTTCCCAAAAATTCCACAGCAGCAGGGGGCGCTGTTCAGCACTGAAAACACCACTGACATTATTTTCATTCTAGCTATTCAGCCCAAATGTGCCTGGTTGTGTTTCCATCAAGTCCTGTGTGTTATTCTAACGGGGAATGAATAAGTCTTTAAGGGGGTTTTGGTGAGTGTAGCATGTGCTTTACATGAGGGTGTGGGTTCAATTCCCAACTGTTAATGATAATGTTAAAAAAAAAAGTTTATTTGACCTTTATTCCCCAGATCCACCTTAAAATTGAACAGCTTCTCTCGTTCTTTCTCCACATTTCATTTTGTAGTTTTTTTGTGTGATCGAGCCGACGAACAAAAATCGGACACTTCATTGTGCAGTAATTAATCTTCGATTGTGTCTGTTGGTATTTCGTGTCGCTTGTTATTTTGGTGGAGACTGTACACACGACATCTAATCCACGTCTGTTGGTCCTGGACGAGGGATCCTTCTTTTGTTGCTCGCCTCAAGGTCGTGTCCTGCTTTCCCCTCTGTTCCACTCTCTCTCTCTCTCTCTCTCTCTCTCCCTCCCTCTCTCCCTCTCTCTCTCCCTCCTGTGATTCAGCCGCTCGCTGTGTAAAACTATTCATTTTTACACATTTATCTCTGGGATCAGTCTGTTTTTGTTTTCCTTTGTGTTACCATATTTCATCCCTCACTTGGCCTCCTCTCCAGGAGGTCAGCGCAGAGTCAATTCGTGCACAATACCAGATCCCCAGAGCTAAATTTGGACGCTTGGAAAGCGAATCAAAGAAGCGTCCAGGCTGATGTGCACATGCAAACAATTTCTGCTCGCCGCTTCGTCTTTGTCTTTATTTGACTGCACATCTGGTTTATAGGTGACAACTTATTTTAGCCCTGAACCGTTTAATGTGGAAGTTATTGCCGCTCCGTACGGCTCAAAGTAAATTGGCAGCGAGGTCTAAGAATTCTCTCTTTAACTTTCTTTTATATCAGCTCACATATGGAGAACGTTTTGACCTCAGAGTTACACTCTCATGCAAACCACTGTGCGCGCAGTCAGCAGCTCGCTGCACGAAGAGAACACGGGCAATTCTCACTTGGATACATGAGAAACTTCATTTCACTGTAAACCGTGACTTCTCTTATCTCTGTTGTTCACTCGACGCGGTGAGACGCTGTTTTTCAGAGACTGGGAGTCATGAGCCGACATAACGCACTGTTCCATGTTGGGTATTGACAGCTGATAGTGAAGTAGCGTGGCGAGCCTCTGAAGGGTGGATCTGATTCTGTTGTAAGAAAAAACAAAAACAAAAAACAAAAAAGAATGAAAACAATCATTTGAACATTCAGGTGAATCTACGCTCACAAATTACCGGTATAATGACCTCCTCATCCATTTGCTCCAATTGAAAAGAAAATAATTCCAGCTAAATCCCTCACAATGGACCTTTAATTTATGGACTCATTAGTGGCAGCGGCCTAATTTCAGCTACCTGAACGTGACGTGGCTCAATCTGCAGCGCTGACCTGCTGTTCCGTTGTCAATTACACTGAGTTAGATGTGTGACCTCACCCAAACCATCACATGTGCCAAAGTCACCCTGCAGAAATGACATCATTATCCATGATGTCATCCCAGGATTCCAGACCCTCTCCTTTTCCCACTTTAATGCTTTTAGGCTTGGCTGCACTCACGCACTCACACACACACGCTCACACACACACACACGCACACACACACACACACTCTGCCGCATGTGCTTAAACACACACACACACACAGACTGGCAGGCATGCACAGACAACGCACACACACACACACACACACACGCACACACACACACACACACGCACACACACACACACTCCCCACTCGAGCAGCCTCGCCCAAAGACTGAGTCGTGATATAAACAAGACAAACACACAACAGATGCGATAAGGATGTCATTTGGCCTCAGAACAAATAAAACAAGTCTGCAGGACTAAACACGCCGACTCGTACGCTTGTAAATGTTCAGTTTGCTGACAAAAGCCAGCGCCCCGTGGATTCTGCCAGGAAAACGCTACTTTAAATGAAACTTTGACGATAGTATATCCACGTTGTGTTTATTTGGAAATGGACTCAAATGGCTCTGCTGGCCTCCATGTTAATTTTCAGTAGCTCATATACAGAGATTTTATAATAGGAAACACAGTGTTGGTGTGTGTGTGCGTGTCTGTGTCTGTGTGTGTGTGTGTATTTGGATGGAGCTCCTACCCTATGCAAATTTATTTCTTTAGCGGGGAAACATTCTCAAAAAATATAATGGAATGTGGCCCACACCGGATACTAGCACTCGTCTGTATTGTACTTCCTAGTTCATACACTAGGTGGTACACGGGTCCGGCCAACCCACAGCCATGGGACCTAACCCATGCTCTGTTTAACACGTAAAGGCAACAATCGCTCATGTTGGCAGGTTTTATTTACATTTTTAAAACTTTCAAACGTGTAAACGTTTGATTGGACAGTCTGAACTGCCCTTTGCATTATTTATGGAAACATATAGGCTCAAAGAATTTAAATATTATCAAACTTCTCCCTCAGCAGACGTTTAAATAAATAACATATAATCATATAGCTGTTAACCCTTTGTGTAATGAATGATCGAAAACCCATCAATGGAAAGTTGTCATGTAGGCTATTTTTTATATTCAATTATCAATCATGATTGACTGACATTTTCTTCATTTTGTAAACTTCAACAGTGGCCTATACATTTTTCTGTATATGACTTGCTCACATGTATTTTCTGAGCTGAAATTTGCAGTGTTACGATGGCAGCGGTGGATCGCAATTAAACTCTCCCTTACTTTCTCTCTCTCTCTCTCTCTCTCTCACCCTCTCCCTCTCTCCCTCTCCCTCTCTCCACTCTCTCTCTCTCTCTCTCTCTCTCTCTCTCAAACCCGGCACACAGGCTCCCCCATGGTCTCTGTGCCCAGCGCCTGACCTGAGTAAATACGTGGCTAATTTGAAGCATGTGGAGGCAAATTGGAAACACTGAGCTTTTAAAACTGTGGACTTTTCCTTTGCACATGCTAATTCCTCCCAGGAGATCCCATCAGATGAAATGACCCAAAACATGTCAGTGTTAGGGCCACATTTGGGCCCACAGGGTGAAGGGGAGGGAGGGGGAGGGGTGTTGGCGGGGTGTTTTGAGTTAAAGAGGGGTTGTATTTATAAGGGGGGGAATTTATTTAAGTTATCCCTTAGTAAAACACCACCGCTTCTCTCCTCCCTTTTTACTGTCTCCCCCTGTATAAGTCGCTTAATCTCACACACACACACACACACACACACACACACACACACACACCTCCCACGCACAGGTGGAAATTCTTAGTGCTTTACCTCCTGTTCAGGGCAGAGCTGAATGTTCCATATAGGACAACAGGTGCATGCAAGGCAGGAGTGCACATGCACTCTTGCAGGAATGCACGTGTGTGTGTCTCTCTCTCGCCCTCTCTCTCTCTTTGTGTGTGTGTGTGTGTGTGTGTGTGTGTGTGTGTCCATGCACATGTTCAAACTCTGACTCTTTGGTGCAGAGAAACCTTGTGTGAGCTTTTGGCGAAAGTCCACGTCTCCCTCTGGGTGGACTCCTTGCCCCTCAACACTGCAAAAAATTATGATTATCCAACATTGTGAAATTAATGCGTTCACCATCATGAACACATTAAAGTGAGCTTTTTGCTGATTTTTGAACTTAAAAGTACAGAGCAACGGATTGAGTGAAGCTTGTAGTAACATGGCGGCTGCTGTAAAGGGAGATAACTAAAAACACCAATTTATGCATTCAGGTGATTAACCCTGAATTGCACACTCATAAAAATATCAATATCATTTTCTTGAATACAATTTTTTTCCCGACAGAATTGAATATGAAATCACCTAAGTCTTACGCAATGGACTTTTAATGTTGTAAGACACTAGTATAATGGTTCAATATAATAAGAAACTCAAGAAACATGAAAAAAATGTATGACCATACATCAATTCCCTTGTAGAAATTAAAGGTGCAGTCAGATATTTGTGCACACTTTTTACAGTGCATGACTCCCAATCACTCACTCACGCCCCCCCCCCGCCCCCCCCTGTCTGGCACAGACACAAGAACCCCACCTTCCCAACAATCTGGAGGATCTCCATTCCACGCCCATGCCCACGGACGAGCTTCCTCAAAGGGCTAAATTTAGCACCCGGTCCCCCTCTGGAGGCCGGAGCAGGTGGAGGTGAGATGAGGGGGTCCTTGGCTCTGCTCTTGTGGGGGGGGGGGGGGGGGGGGGGTGACAGACGGGTGAACACCATGACCAGAGCTGTGGAGCTCCTGGTCGCACAAACAACGACAGTGAGCGTGTTACTGCCTGAGGACGGATGGTTGTGATGTGTGTCATGCGAGGTTACAACCCCGAGCTGAAAACAACAGCGTCTAAAACCACTTATCAAAACTCCTCAGCAGCTCCACGTATAAAAAAACCCTCGGCAGCCGTGCCTCCCTCAATATTTTCAGACTTGCAACATGTAATTTGAGACCAGCGACTGTGGGCACGCAGTCTCCAACGCTCGCCATTGTCCTTTCTGAAAAAGAAAAAAGAAGAAGAAGAAGAAGAAGAAAAAAAAAAAGACACACGTATGCACTGAACTGCATCATCAACTCCGCTTTACCTTATCTGCTAGCACGCACCCCGACGCCCGTGCCCGGTCCCCGTCCCCCCGTCTCGGCCGTTTCTGGTTTCACAAACTTGCTGATCCCTGTATTGCTCTGGCCCATTCACCACGATGACATCATCGCTTCAGACCGTGCCAACTGTGCTCAATAAAGCCCAGGCGTGTTTTAGGGGTGGGAGCAGCTTCTGCTGCACTGAGACTCGTATGAAAGACGTGAGCGGGGGTGGGGGCGGGGGGGCGGGGGGGGCGGGGGGGATCT
>JAFBJT010108657.1:1896-13409 GCA_016785325.1 Chascanopsetta lugubris
GGGCGCGGGGGGGGGGGGGTGGGGGGGGGCGGGGGGGGGGGGGGGGGGGGTGACACATGGACAACATACAGACTCCATGGTGACACTAAGCAGACAGCTCCACTCTGTGTGTGTGTGTGTGTGTGTGTGTGTGTGTGTGTGTGTGTGTGTGTGTGTGTGTGTGTGTGTGTGTGTGTGTGTGTGTGTGTGTGTGTGTGTGGCTGACTGATGTTATAGTGAGGAGTGTCCACATGCCTCTCTCTTCCAGAGCCGGCGCTGTTACTCTTGGCTGTTTCTGTGTGTGCTCGGCTGAGTGCTGTGATTAGTGGACTCATTATATTGTCATGCTCCGCTGCTCTTTTGCTCCCCATCTGTCTACACACACACACACACACACACACACACACACACACTGCAAAGACAGACACACACAGTCCTTGTCTGCACCTTCACTTGAGGAGGTAGGCACAATCAGGCAATTGCAATTAAAGCATGTCGAGCTCCACACATGAACCTCTCACTGTTTTGGGGATGGAGCCAATGTCCATCTCCGCATGTGACATGCTAATAAAAGGAAATTATAAGGCAGCCTGCTCTTGTGTTTGCGAAACGCTGACTGTGACAGGTTCACATCCCTGCATCGTCGAGCACCGTCTCCTCAAAAAGTGCCACATTGTTCACACCCACTCCATCCTCTCCCTCCCTCTCCCTCCCTCTCTCTCTCTCTCTCTCTCTCTCTCTCTCTACCTCCCTCCCTCTCTCAGTCTCTCTGTGTGTGTGTGTGTGTGTGTGTGTGTCCAGCTGTGTGCGACTCATCCCATGTTTTCAGGATGCATCTTTTTTTATTTTCCGATGAGCCACCGAATCCAATTTCTGGTGACTAATATGCATCATATTTCCTCCTCCTCCTCCTCTTCCTCCTCCTCCTCTTCCTCCTCCTCCTCTTCCTCCTCCTGCGCTAAACACTTCTCGCCACGTGCGAGACAGCGATGGAAATAGCTTGTGCGGCGGGCGCAGCTGCAAATGTTTAACCTTGCTTCCAGGTCCAATTGTTATGCTTAGTCTCTTATTAGCTGGATTGGAAAAGGGAGATAAGTCTTGAATATATGCAGCGCGCGACCACTGTACTTTCATTTGCACGGCGCCACATTTTTTAGCCTGCGGGGGGTGGGGGGCGGGGGCGCCGGGGGCGGCGGGCGGGGGGCGGGGGGGGCGGGGGGGGCGGTGGGGGTGGGGGGCGGCGAGAAATACAGCCATACTTTAATAATGGATACACCGAAGGAAGTACAAATGTAATTACTATTAATAACAATGACGTCTTTTCATGACATTCATCGTGGGAATAACTCACGCCGTTCACAGCCGGCGTCTGAACCCTCGACGTTCGACTGCGCGATGACAAAAAAAAACCACGGAGAACGTGTCAATAAAATAGAATAAGAAGTGGCGGCGGCCGCGCGGCGGGTTTCCTCGGCGAGCCGATAACGAATGCACCGCCGGAGAAATCCAATTGTTGGGAATCATGTCGGCCGAGCTGGAGGCCGCAGCTTCTGCTCATGATTTATTACCGAGGCGGCGCCGCCACGTTTGCCAATAGGAAAAGACTCTCAGCGGAGGCGTGGGGAGGATACACAGAGATGGATGGGAGTGAAAATTGAACAGCGTTTGCCCCCTGCACTTACCGCACATTCCCTCCACCAGGAGGAGTTGGTGCCAGTGATTGAGTTTGAAAGCGTGTGCGTGGAATTCACGTGCGCTGTGTTTCCTGAGCTCTGGGCGAGTGTCTCCGCCCAGCGTTCGGCCTCCTGCACTTCACAGGGTGGCCACTTGGGGCAGACTCCAAAAAGGGAGCACATCCCCATAGACCCCCGTGTTAAAGGTGCAGTGTGTGATCTTTTTTATCGCTTCTAGAAATATTACAAACCAATGACATACGAGACATTTTCATACAACTGTGGGGGGGGGGATTTATTTTTTCAAACTCGTATTTTTAATTGATTAACGTTTGAAATTGTGCATAATTAAGGGGCGTGGCCTCTTGAGTGACTGCTGCGATGGCACCCAGCCCTTCCTGTGCTCCGGCTCCTTTTTCTCCCCACCCATGTTTAGATGAACGAGGAAGTCGGGGGAATCAGTGCCACGCCCACAATTTGCATCAAAAGCTCTCCGCGGGAACCAGCGGCTGACGTCGCGGACGCCGCCGCGTCCGTCTTCGTCCGCAGTCCCGTCGTCTCTGCGCCCGCGTTGCGCTCCAGTCTCTCTCGCACCAACAGACAACGATCACTTCCTCCGCCACTCGGACAGGAAGCGCAGCCCCTCTGTTGTCCGGCGTGGCCCTTGTCGTTCCCCGTGTTTTATCACCGCCGGCGAAAAGTCTGCTCGTTCCATCCGTCAGGCGCCGTATCACACAGCCCCCTCGCGAGGCTCGGCGCAAGACTGCGCGTGATGTGAGGTTATTTGTTGAGCTGTATCCGTCCCGGCTGCAGATAACGACCAGCGCGGCTCACAGCCACCCAGAGTGAACCCAGACACGGGGTCGTAAACCATTTTCTCTGTGTGCTCTCTTCAAGTGTCTGACCCTGACGCATTTGGGAATTTCACAGCTGAAATAATATTCGCGCGAAAGCGTGTGATTTATTTGATTCCACATAAACCCAGTCATTTTGTAGAGACTGGGGTTGGACGTTTTCGCAAAGTAATTTCAACAAATCTGTTTTCGTTTGTAGTTCGACATATCGAGTTTGAGCAGACGCACATCCCTCGTTTCACCCGTCTCTTCTGAGCATGTAGAGACAACCCGGCAATTCACAGGGTGGCCACTAGAGGATGGCTCTCAAAGCGAGTCAATCCCCCATAGACTCCAATGTTAAAATAGTCAATTTAGAGGTGAATTCAACAAGTGAATTAAACAATTTTGGTCTCAATCAGTCACATTTCTTCTAACTTGCTTATTTGTATTCTATCAAGGTTTAAATGTGTGCATAATTAAGGGGCGTGGCCTCTTGAGTGACACCTGGGCGTAATCAGGCACGTTCTGTAGATGCTGTGATAGCGTCATGGGCACACCCACAGCTCTACCTGGGCTCCGCCTCTTTGCCCATTTTTGGATGGACCAGGAAGTAGGAGGAGTTAGGGCATCAGCAACTTCTCCTACTTCGCCCACAAGAACTGGTTTCCAAATGCTGCAGATTTTTTTATTATTGTGATCGGCGACAACGTATAGGAATGGTATGTATTTTGAAATGAAAAAATAATATTATTTTAAAGAATAGTTCCAAGACTGAGCTACACTGGAATGATCTTTGAGGATCATAACTTTCTAGCCCAGTCTCCTGGAACAGCAGATATGTGTTATGGGGAATATTAAATAGATTTTATTGTGTTAAACCAACATAGAGTGTTTGAAGTCAGCGGAGGTGGTTGAGGGCACTGAAATAAGTGGTTTAGTTTGTGGGCAACAAATAACCTTCGTGGCAGATCCACGTATCACAACAGTGTGTCTGAGGTGGCTACGTGAGATATCCTCTGCATTAAAGCAGACCATAATGTTTTCTGACCCTTTAACCAGGAGCAGTAAAAGTCTCCACACGCCCATAAACACAGTCATGAGGCTGCGGCCGCCTGCAGGTGGATGTTGTTCCGCAACTTTGGATCTTTACTGGAAAACAAGTCGTTCCACCTGGAAGAGAAGCCCGGCTTTATGATTGTGTCCGATTACATTCACTTTGTGATGAAGATTTAAAGGTGCAGTGCTGTAAAAACATGTAGCAACGCATCATTTGTTTGGCATTCTTGGTGAGTTGGACTAAGTTGCTGATGATATGTATTCACTTTTCCTCTCTGAGGATGCGCATTTTATTTTGAAAATACAAAAACTGACCTCTGAAGTGTCACCAGAAACGTTTCCTCCCTTTAACTCATTGTTTTTTCTCGGTAAATGGACACAAACTCTCACATCAGAAAAGTAGATAATAATGATAATAATAACAAAACTGCTCCATCACCGCCCAGGTCCAGGCTCTTTGCCATTTTGTTAGAGACTGATTTTGCTCATCACAGATTGATTTGTTGTTTCCATGGTTAAATAAAAAAAAAAAAAGAATCCAATCATTTTTATTATCATGGGAAACAAACTCTGCTCTAACTGTCTTGTGTGTGAATCATCCCAACTCCTCTGAGCTCGGCCTGCTCCCTCTCTCCCTCTCTCTCTCTCTCTCTCTCTCTCTCTCGCTCTCTCTCTCTCTCTCTCCCTCTCTCTCTCTCTCGCTCTCTCCCCTCTGTGCAGGGAGGCGGAGCTCCTATGGAAATGTGACATTTGCTTTGTTTCCCACCATCTAATGAGCCAGTTAACATTCAGTTGTTCACCCTAATTGACTCTTACACTAAACGGATGGAGGCGCAGGACTCCAAATAATTACTCTCTTTATGAGCCAATGTCTAATGAATTTAAGTGGCATATTTACCAGTCGGCTGCCTCTGGTGGAGGTGATGGAATGAAAGGACGTCTGCTTTGAACATGGCGGCGACTTCTGACATTTTCAAGGTGCTGACAGCTGTTATGAGTCACACAGTAGCACAAATATGATGTGGGTATAACTTCATACTGTAATGGAATAAAAAAATAACTTCAACTCCCTGTGGTGTTAATGATGAGGTGGAAGTGGCGCAATGACAATTTAACTTTTGATTACAGCAACATTCACAAGGCTGACCTCATTAGATATGAGGACATCTGATGGGAATACATTATAATTAATAATAATAATAATAATAACAGTCATAATATCACTACTACTAATAATAATAGTGACAAAAATAACAGTGCTAATAACAGTAGTCATGATAATAACAATAATAATGACTATTATTAATAATAATAATAATAATAATAATTTGTTTTCCTGATGTTAATCCAGTGTACAGTTGATACATAAACATCACCACAGGCGTCCAGTTAACATTGTACTTAAAGGAGCATTACGTAGTCTCAAGTTTATTTTCCAAGTGACCTTGACTCAGCTTCCTGTTGTTTGCTCTCGTAGCCAAAGGCCAAACATGCTGGAGATGGATCTTTAATTATTCCCCAAAATTCTACATCAATTTGTACTCTTTAAAATGTGAATGCTATTGGCTCTAAAGGCACCTAAGGTGTTTTTAAAGTATTGATTTCGATGTAAATGGAAAACAAAACTCGAACTTTACCCACCGATGATGTCATACTTCATCAAAAAAAACAAAAAAACTTTTCAGTGTATTCACACTGTGTGTGTTCACCTTCAACACCACAACCCTGGAGGACACATGAATCAGAAGAATAGAGACAGTGATTGTTTTTCCAATGAGGCTTTTTTTTTATTCTAGTCGTTCATTACAGAAAGAAAATGGAATCACAAGCTGAACCCCAGTCATTACTTTCAAGTCCATTCACATTGATAAGGAATATTTATAATGACGTCCTCAGCACAGAGCCGTCCTGCTCAGTACTGACTTTCAATGAGTCCAATCTCAGTTGGTTTCCAGTGCACCAGCAAATAAACATGTACGTGAGTACACGTTTATATTCACTGCAGTAACTTCCCTTTGGTCGTTTCAACTTTTCGGATATTTCTTGGTGGCTCTGTACTTTACTTTGCCTCTCATCACTGTGGCCATTAGCATGTGAAGCCCTGACTCACATGGGAGCCCTCCACAGAGACTGAGCCTCAGGTAACCGAGCGGAGGAGGACCTCAGCTCACAGAGGAGCAAGTGAAGCTTGTTAGTAAGTCTGTTATTAATGGGGTTGGAGCCAGAGCTCGATGGGCTCTGCCGGGTGTATTGAGGATCTATTCCCACAGTGTCACGATCAACATTGGCCCATTGTTGTATCATTTCAGTTTCCTTCCATTCGTCTCAGCAAAAGATGTGTTTGGGGTTATCTAGAATTTCATATTTTCATCAAATCACATCCGTATCTGCAGATGACGGAAGCTAGATCTGCAGGAAATCATGGGATATGATCCTATAACCTTCCTTTCATTAAGAGAAGGCTGTTGTGACTTACTGACCAGTGTTGCGATTGGGAATCCTGTTTCATTTCAGTCATCACACTTACTAAGCAGGATGAGTTGGCTTGATGGAGTGGTGTGAAAGAAGGTTACTGGATCGAATCCCATTTTCCCATGTTCTGTCATTGTATACGTCTGCGATCACTGTCTTTTCATGCTGTATGATGGCGCAGCTGTGGCTTAGGGATTACGTCAGAGGAGCCATCCTCTGACCAGCGGGTCAGGGGTTCGATTCCCTTGTCATCCCTTACCTTGTTAGGCTTTTGCCAAACACAGCAACACATTCTGCGTCATATTCTAACATTTAGTCAGACTTCTTCAAACTTCTGATTCCACTGAAGAATCGATGTGACAGATGTAACATTTGCGCAGTGAACACAATCAGAGCTGAAGGGAGACGCCTGGATCTCATCCTTCACTCACACACTTTACACTTTGTCAGACATGGCAGGCGACGGTGGTGGACTCGAACAGACGGCACTTTGTCTTTGAGTCTCAGGGACTTTGTTGTGTTTCTGCGGCCGTTTGAAAAGATGAGTTCGTGTTTGATGTGTCTGTAAAGTGACGATAAAAACAGCCATATAACGGAAGGGAGGGAGGGAACACTGAGAAAGTCGGTGGAATTCTGTGTGTGTGTGTGTGATAAATGCAGAGAGCACATTTATTAAAAGCTTGAAAGAAGCTCATCTGCATTATTCAGAGACCTCCGCCTGACCCCACTGTGCCGGGGACGGCTGAGTCAAAGCAGGAAATGTCACTTGGTTTTCCTCTCTATTCAAAACCCACTTAATTAATTACACGTTTTCTCTCAAAAGTTCAAAGTAACTTGAGTGAAAACTGGCTGTATTTGTGTTGATGCATGGGAGTATAAATAATGAGCTTTAAAGTGAAGTGTAAAATCCCCTTAGGTCGGCGTAATTAAAACATGACTCGGGTAAAATTCTGCTTACGCTCCCAGCCCACTCAGGTGCAGCCGGCATCGGAACCGGTCCGATGCGTTTTTGTAAATATCTGGTTCTGAGGCACCTGAGGACGAGTGGGGGCGGGGCCCCTCGCTCGCCTGGCACTGCTGAGGTGGCGAAATTTTGGATGAGCTCCTCCAAGCATATCTGAGCATCCCATAAAGGCTTATGGAAGACGGTTGGACACCAAGGTGCTGAGTATTCCCTGCCCACCGGTGGAGACGGACAACAGACAGCAGATTATTATCAGCTCCGAGGCCTCCGCATACTAATGACTCCATCAGCTTGACTCCCCCCCCCCCCCCCATAATGTGTGGTGTTTATCATCTAACTGAGTTTAAGTGCCAAGTTTCCCCCTAAAAGCATTGACTTTAGATCCCATAACATGAGGAGCTGATCTGAATAATGGAGCGTTTACCACACTCAGTTGGTGCTTATATTCCTCAGAGAGGTGCTTTTATTTTGAAAGTAAAAAAAGAAAAGCTGCAAAAGTCAAGACAAGGACACTTGAACCATGTTAGTGCTTCAGAGAGTTTGCTGTTCCACACAGAGCAAACTGCTAATGTTGAAGCACCATAGGTTCTAATTCCACACACAGTCCAGTTTCACTGTTTATTTGATATGACTCTGAAACTCACAAGATTGATTGGTTCTCCACACGGGCCGCGTCCCAATCCAGGGGTCGCATCCTTCAGAGGACCTTGTCCACCGCTACATCCATCATCTGCAGCATTGACTGCTTTAGGTAAACAGAACCGCCGGAATACGTCATCACCTTGTTTCCATGGCAACAGAGCTCTTGGGTTGATACAGAACAATAAGATTATTTTCTCTTAGCATGTGAATCACTATCTGAAGTTTTAAAAACAAACGTTGTTTACAGCTCGCTTGCTGCCAGGTTGAAAAAAAAAGTTGAGGTGCAGTGCATTGTGGGATACGCTGGGATGGGAGGGGTCCCAGGGGAGTCTTTGTTTGCTTCAGGCTGCTCTGATTGGCCAGCTGGCCCCGGGTTTCTTTTGATTGGTCAACTGCTCCCCACTGACCTAGAATGTGTCCGGCCCACTGAAATATCAGACTCCGCCCCTTTCGTCATAATAAACAGGAAGTAGAGGCAACTTCTACACACGACACCCAAACAATACTAAAGGTGAGGTGATGGATACAACTTGCTAATTCCCCACTAGATGTCACCAAATCCTACACACTGCACCTTTAATGATACGCCTGAGGTTGAGAGAGTTTGCTGGTCCATAACTTAAGTAAAGAAAATGCACTTGCGTCGACAGTGGATGAAAAGTGTCCGTCAGTGTTACAGTTCAGGAGGGGCTGAGAACCCATGAATCAAGCGTCATGGCGAACCATCCGAACGTGATGGAGACAGTTCACCGCGACCACCGCTGTGAACTTTCGAGAGGAAGTCAAGGCATTGTGATGTACAGTCAATCACCCGGGTGCTCGTGAATGTCGGCGCCGAATTTCATGGCCACAGCACTTTAGAATATTTCCGGATCAAAGTTGCAGGAGTGAGAGACACCACCTCTCATATAAAGAGTCCCGCTGGCTTAATATCAAGGTGACGCGTCAACACTTCACATGCTGCAGTAATAACACCAGAGAAGGGGGCGGGGGGGGAGGGGAGAGGGGAGGGGAGGGGAATGGAGGGAGGGAGGGAGGGAGGGTAAAAACTCCATCAGACTTAAAAGATAAATCTGGATGATAAATGCTTACGCGCCACAAAGGTCACGCGGATGCAAAGTCATGTGTTGACAAAAAAGTAGCAAGGTTAGCAGTGGGCTGTGGTGATGGAGCTTACGCTGCAGATAAAGGCCACTCGCGTCAACCGGCTCTGCAAACTCATCAGCTCCATGTGCCCCTTAATGCTGCCGCTGTTTCCTTTGCCCCGCCTCACGTCCATCCACCGGGGTAAACACCAGGCGAGCATCACGTCCGGTGTCACTGTTTACAAGGCCGGACCATGTAGCTGCACCGACCGCCACAGTGGAGAGGATGTCGCGGAATGAAACGAGGCGTTACGCAGGGTTGCCAGGTCGGGCGGGTTTCGGCCCAATTGGGCTTCTTTGGGAAAAAACAAAAAAAAACAAAGTAGCGTTGATCAAATTTGGGCTGCTTTTCACCCAGTTTGGTGGGTTTCTTAGAAAACATTCTGGAGGAAACCTGAACAAAATAGTTGCTATTATAGTGTCCTCTTTTATTTTGAAATGAAAGAGAATCTGCTCAACCTGACGCCGAGTCCTTGGCAGTGTGGGTGGGATGTGGTGCCGGTCAAAACCTGATGAACGATGAAAACAAAAATGCCATGAACTCAGATCGCAAACTTATATTTCGTCTGTCACGAATCCCATTTTCATTCATGTGACAACGTATCGTTCTTTAATTCATCCCAAGCTGATCAACTGAAAAACAGTTCATGGACGAGAGAACGAGAGCGAGAGAGCACTAGGTCGTTGTGGTTGTGGGAGGCCTTTTTGTGTTACCTTTTTTTTTTGGCTCTTTAGTGTCGTGGTGGCGCTTTGTGTGTGTTTGACCTGTTCCTTACTACGCACGTCATTGTTTTACGGTTTGAACATGAGTTTCTAGAGAGTTTTTATTGAGGTGGGGGGGGGGGGGTTCCCTGCTGTTTGGGCTGGAAACTGCCAGTCAGATCTGGCAACCCTGGTCTTACGATGACGGGGTTTGGACGCTGGAAATGCCCATGGGCAAGACAATTCTCCTTCCACGCAGGTGAGGAAAGTGAGTTTTCATCAGGCACCTTGTGAAGTAATCATGGAGTTATTGCTATTTCGCCATAACTTTCGATATACTGCAGCCATTTTGTGCGATGGAGCGTTAAAGCGCTCGCTCTCTGCCGCTGTTAAGCAGACCGATCGCTGAAAGTGGAATCCGATGGTAGTAGTCGGCAGCGGAGGCTAACCAGTCAGCCCCCCCCCCCCCCCCCCTTTGGCAAAAGATCCCATAACTGTTCCTCTGACCACCACCACCTCATTACTCAGAGGAACTGTCCAGGCCACGGTGTCAGCATTCACCTCACACTGATCCAATTTGACCCCTTGGCCCACACGTGGTGGTCTCTGGTGTCACTGCCAGTCAAGCGGAGGTCAATAAGTCCAACCTTTAATAGTCATCACTTCAGAGCGTCTCCAAGGAACCATGAATAATCCCCATCATTCATCTCGCCCATGGACCATAAAGCAGCAGCACAGGGCTCCTCATGGCGCATTTTGCCATTAAGCTCTGATGTGAAGCAGGTTGGCAGCATTAAGTCACTTCTGCTGATTCCCTAAGTTATAACTCTTCCACTGTCTGACTGGTATGTATTTGACTGTCTGAGTGCAGATGGGGGAATGTGTTTTTAACAGGTGCAGGTAATGATTATTGACAGCATCGACTGTCGAGGGCAAACGAACACGTGTCACTCGGGACTTACAGACCAGTCAGTTGTAAATCGACAGCATTTCGACCGTTCATGCACTTTTCTTGTGCCTTTAATTATATGTCGTGTTTTTGTAAGTAAGTGGCAACGTCCGGGGGCTGATGGATGAGGCCAATGGGCAGGTGGGAAATCTTGTTCATAGGCACATACCTCTACCTGTGCTCCGCCCCTTTTCCCCATTTTTGCACGAACCAGGAAGTAAGCACTGTGGGTGACGTCATGGACGTCCATCCGTTACGTCCATCTTTATTTGCAGTCTCTGGTTTTATGTTGCACTGACACATCACAGCATAATTCATGTATATGCCTTTGACATGAAGCCTAATTCATTCTGAGCGACAGTATTTTCGTGGATTATGTCTCAAGGTTGGATTCTCATTCTGTCTTATTGCTACATATGAAGGTTAGTTACGTTTCCCTTCTGCAAGTGGGTTCTGTGTGGAGTTTGGAATTTGTTTCTCAGGTGGTCTCCAGGGACCCCCACTTAGATTGCAGTGTGGTGAGTTGGACATTTGGAATTAGCCCCAGTTTACCTCTTCCACCCCCGGAGGGATTAGCAGCATATGAAATAAAAGGATGTACTCAGTGACAACAAACCAAACCAATGCACGTAGCTCGTAAGCCATCGTGTCTTCCGGCCCTTTAACCTCCGCGTGCCTTTGGCAGATCAACGTCAGATGTTCTCCTCGGACGTCTCTGAAGTACAAACAAAGTCGAGCAAAAACAAACATCAAAATGATCCGAAATGTTAAAAGGCCATTTGAGTCCTGAGCTCAGATCCAATCCTGGTGAAACACCCGGGGCATAAACAGAGGCAAACAGGGCAGGGTGTGTTCCACAGCGGCTCAGTCTGGGAGTCTCTCTGATTAAGGGATTAAACCACACACCGGCCTGTGAAGTGGGGCTTTGATTACCGGCCGAGTCTGATGGCGATGAAAGAGAATTCCATGTGAACCTGTGTTCCCCCGCCCCGTTTCTGTGCTGCTACACTTCCTACTAAGGCCCCTTCCCGTTGGAGGGTCTTCCTCTGGAGACACTGGAAAAAATACTCTGATGAAACGGAGCCACCGCTCACG
>JAFBJT010108658.1:0-18639 GCA_016785325.1 Chascanopsetta lugubris
TGAAGACAGGGATGCTGGAAGTCAGTGGGGAGTGGG
This sequence comes from Chascanopsetta lugubris, assembly GCA_016785325.1. Classification (NCBI taxonomy): domain Eukaryota; kingdom Metazoa; phylum Chordata; class Actinopteri; order Pleuronectiformes; family Bothidae; genus Chascanopsetta; species Chascanopsetta lugubris. Next base: position 37 of record JAFBJT010108658.1, read on the forward strand.
GGTGGGGGGTGGGGGGGGGGGCACTGACGTAAACAAGAACAAAAACAATATGAATTTGAACGTCCAACAATGTTTTCTACAAATTTCAATCCACAATATGTAGCTTAAGAAATCCCGCAACCAAAAATGTAGCCCCCCCCCCCCCCTCTCGATAATCTCAGCCACGCCCCCCACATTTCTAAATCGCATAAACTATGCAGAATAATATTAGGGAAAAAAAATGGAATCGTTAAAATTGCGCAATGAGATTATACTTTTTTTTGGAGAACAATCACGGAAAATTGGCGCTGGCTTCAAAACACTTACACCCTGCCACCACAAGAGGGCGTCAATAACACAACAAATCCAAACCAGTGTGGTCGAAGCTAATTTTACAGCCTGAAACAGTCAAGTACGGCCTCATTTAATCATAGAAGAAGCATATTAATAACAAAACGTATGATTGGATTTAAAATGATTTGTTTCAATCAAAAAATTGATTGAAAAACAAAATATTTCGAGTTTAGTGAATATTCCTGTTTTGTGGGAACTAGGCCCGTGCCCCTAGAGGCCACTCCCCCCTTAGCGCCCCACCTTCCAGCGTCCTTGGATGAAGAGTCAAGATATTGGTTTCATGATGTTATTACAGGGTGCTCGGTACTTTCATCATTCTCAAACTTTTTGGGGTGAATTTAGATTCTGGTTTAAAAAAAAACACATTTCCTTCTTTCTTTTTCTTTCTTTTTGATTTTAATATTCATGTCAAACTTTGATCAAGTTTGTATCTGACGGACATGCAGGTGCTTCTTGTGAGAGTGATCCAGTTAGCACATTCATAATGCCTTAAACCTCCAGTCCAGAGGGGGGCGGAGCCTTCAGTGATTTACCTTCAGTGTTGGAACCGGAAAACTTTTATTTTGAAATGTATCGCCTATAGTTAATAACAAACACTCCGACCAGCATGACAGGTGCATGAGAGCTGACACCAGGCATGATCCAGAGTTCATGAATGTGCTATGCAGCAGCTTCCCACTTCCCCACTCGAGCATTATGAATGTGTTAACTCAGCAAAATGCCGTGCCTCATTTCTGTTTTTATTATTTTTAGTATTATTATTATTATTAATATTATTATTATTATTATTATTATTATTATTATTACGGTTGATTTATCGTTGGGATGCAAGCTCGAGAAATCCTGTTTAACACAAAACGCAGAGAGATAACATTTGCAGAGAAATGTAGTATCAGAGTATTCTTTTTGTTTCCCAGGAGACTTTATTACTTGTCAATATTACATATTATGCTCAAATACATTGTTATGTAATCGCCTTGTCAGGAAATAGAGAGAGAGAGAGAGAGAGAGAGAGAGAGGGAGGGAGAGAGAGGAGGGGGGAGGGGCTGTGCAGAGAAACTAATCATGTTTGTGTAACCGTGTACATAATCTTTTCCAACCTGAGAAACGCCGAAAAAACGGTTCATCTTCTCTTCTTTTTACCCGAACGCGGAGAAATGTGTGAAAACGACGCAGCAGCTGTTAAACACCAGAAGAAAAAAAAATGTATCCATCTTCAATTCTGTGAAATGATTTGATTCTGATTGAGACATTTTTGTAAGTACATATCGGTGTATTTCCATGTAACCATTGTAGGGTTGAAATAAAATGTCTTTTCTTTTTTTCACGAACCCAACGGCTCCCTGAGGCTTTAGCTGCTTCACTGCGCTCGGCCGCTCGGGTGGAGCCACCTCTGCTTTTGTTTTTTTATTTGCTGTAGTTTAAAGTCATGGTGTGAATTCTGCCTCTAGTGTTCAAATAATGAAACTACCGTCTGCGATTAGAGAGGGAAAAGAGTATATCAGGCGTTTTGCAATTCTATAATACGTCTATGATTCCGAGAAGACATTTCATTCTTGGATATTTGAGGGTTCCAAACATATTTTTTATTTTTTTATTTTTTTTATTTTAATGTACTTTCTATTGTTTAAATCCATTCTATTTTAATCTATTTTATTTCTATTATCGTAATTATCATTTTTCATTCATTTTATATTATTTTCATTCTATCTATTTACTTTGATTTTTTTCAGAACCAATACTTTATTTTCGTATTTATAGCAAATATAGCAAATCACCATTTTGCCGATGCCAAACTCCTCCTACTTCCTGGTTCAGCCAAAAATGGACAAAGAGGCTCCACCTCAGGAAGAGCAGGGGGAGGGCCCCACAGAAGCTCGGCCCAGAGGCAGCGTCCCTCAATTATGCACAATTTCAAACCTCGATATCATTTTTTTATTTTTTGTATCCAACCCTGTCGTCGTCACGGCAACACAGGTGACTGATTGAGACCAAAACTGTAGTTCGTACCAGACGTTAAACATCTTTCATTCACCTCTAAAGTTGAACATTTTAACATGGGAGTCAATGGGGATTGGCTCGCTTTCGGAGTGGGCCTCTGGTGGCCACCCTGTGAACTGCAGGTCGTTCCACTGAGGCTGCCGCTCGCTGCAGACGGTGTCTTCGCTGTGAGAGCGACTCAGGTGCTGTTGTTGTTGTTGTTGTTGGATATCAGCGTTGTTGTCGACGGTTTCCTTTGAAGCGCTGCCGCTGAGAGGCTCCTCGCGCCCAAATAAGGAAATGTCAAAGGTTCTGGCGGCCGATGCGTAAACTTTGAAGCGCTCTCGCCAGGCGGCGCCGCGGGGTGAGGGCGGTTCAAGTGGCTCTCGCCGCGCCACATCGGACGCACGAGCAGCGCCCGAGAGCCTCTCGGGCTTTTTCCCATATGCACTCTTCACCTCTCAGCCGTGGCTCCGCCCCCTTCCCCCTTCCCCCGTCCCCCTTCCCCCGCCTCCCCTCTCTCCCCTTTGCTGCTTTATTGTCCCTGGCACCGCCGCTCCATCTCCACTAGGCTCCGTCACACAGATAATAAGAGTTTACGACACCCGCGAGGTGCTGGGTGTCGCCGGCGGCTCCCTCCCGTTGTTCATCAGCGCTCAGTGAGTAATGGCGGCGCTGATCAGAGCTAAGTGCTTTTCATTTTTACTAATCAGGACCTTCGTATAAATGTTTGCATCAGACTCGCAGCGCATATAAACAGGAGGCTCCTCCTCCCCGAGGCGGCGGCGCCACTCACTCCCCTGAATGCAGAACATCGCGGGAGCTTCTCCTCCTCCTCCTCCTCCTCCTCCTCCTCCTCCTTCTTCTTCTTCTTCTTCTTCTTCATCTGTTCTGCTTCAGGGATTTTACATTTTTTTGTTGAAGCCGACACGTTTTGTCGGCGCTGGGTGATGAATGGGTTCTTCGCCGGCGTCCAAGAACCACTCAGACTTTTGGACGCCGCCGCTCACGTGAGGGAGACGTGTGGATCAAATCTGCCGAGTCAGCGAAAGTGTATAAACGCGTCTTCGTCACTTGGATACAAACACAGCAAGATGGACGCCATCGTTTACAGCAGTTTGTTCGGAAAGAAGTTGCTTTCGAAGAGAATCAAATAGGATAGAATGCGTTTGTTGTTGTTGTACATCACGGATACGACAAGTACCAGTGGACAGTTCTTAAAAATAGTAATAATAATAATAATAATAAAACATTCAGTAAATAGATAAAGAATCCCTGCGCTAGCTCCTGTGTGCAGCGTGGTATAAAACAGTGGTGTCCAAACTGTGGCCCGCGGGCCGACGGCGCTACGCTGACCATTTTCAATTGGCCCGCAGCAAATTTGAAAAGTATAATGGAATGCGGCCCACGTGAAACTACGCGTTTGGCTTCACCGCGCCGGTACGTGATGGGTTCAGGGAACCTGGGTGTCGGCTCGTTTCGTTTTCACAACACCAGCGTCGGCTGAGCTCGGCTGAGCTCGACGCCGCCTTCTGTCGTAGATCGAGACAAACTAGATCAGCTCCGCTTCCTCCCATCTCCTGCTTTCTCGTTGACATTTTGGGGGGAAAAAATGGATTTCGTTTCGGTTTGATCGTGAGTCAAAGTTCTGATTCCAATCTCGACTGCATCTAAGAGGCAAAGTCATCATTCAAAGGCAAACGTCCGGTTCCGTAGCTTTAAACGACAGCATTTCGCAGTTAATCCTCGTGTTTACATTTTCCCCCTCAGGTGGAAATGAGTTGCCAGACTGTGTTTCTCAGACCTGTGGTCACATTCGTTTGTAGCGCCTGTTGCCTTGTGACTAACTGAAATATTAATTCAAACGGCTGCACACGCACACACACGCACACACACACACACACACACACACTATGCATGAAGACTCCTCAGAGATCTTAATCAGTGGACTGAGTCAGCCCTTCCTCTCCTTCCTTGTGCCAAAGCACCCGGAGGCTGAGTGTTTGTGTAGTTTCATGGTGGAGCAGCGCCACCCTGTGGCCAACTCTGACACATGTGGATGTGCCGATGGAGACGTGCACAGCATCAATGCAGCAGCCAGAGACACAGAGTGAATGTACTTATATACAGAATATAGGCGACATAATAGATTATTATCAAACATACTATATTTGTGGTCTGATGCCCCCTAGTGGACATCAGGTCATGTATCACTTTTTGAATTTCAAGGTGTGGCCTCTGTAAGGATTGGGAACGGGTGACTTCACCTTTAGATGTCACTACATCCTACGCGCTGCACCTTTAAGGAGCAATTTAATTCCAATGAGTCTGTTATTTAATGTGTCAATAGTACAGCGCCTGAATTTAAACCTTTAAAGGTGCAGTGTGTACGGTTTGGTGATGTCTAGTTGCCAATGAAGCTCAGAAGATGTTGAGAGCCTCCACTCCGGGCCACTTTATAAACATGGCGGCCCCCGTGGAGAGGCCCCCGGATGTCAATTCACATGAAAGGGCTCGTTTAGGTCGGCACGGAATTTTCATCTGCAAATCGAAGTGACAAAAATCCTACACACTGCACCTTTAAGTACGAGTGAAAGACCTTTTGAGAGGTTCGTTCATCTACCGCATCGTAATCAATATCTACAGTTTGTCATGGACGTTATGATGATATGCAAATTACTCGTCAATACGGGGGTTTCTCCATCACCATATATGGAGGTGGCAGGCGGCTGCGCGCAGCCTGGACAGTAAGCACTTATTGGTTTTCTCTGGAAGCGCGAGGTTCTGACTGAAATCCAGGCTTATCGTATCCGTGGGCCCCGTTATCGGCGGCGGCGGCGGCGGCGGCGTGGCGGGAGCCGCTAACCGCCGTCCCTGACAGGCCCGTGTAAAGGAATGTTGACAACACCCTGCACACCGCCGGCACCCGAGCCCCCGCGTGATTTATTGAGCCTGTTAAAATGCAAATGAGGCGACGGGCGCGAGGCAAAAACAAGTGTTGACTGCTACACTTTAGTCACCGTAGCTAAACGCTAGCGCCGCGCCTCCGCTCGCGGCCGTCGTGAAAAGAAATGGAGGAGCGCGCCGCACGGAAAGGACGGAATTGAAATGAAATGTCGGGACCCGCCACGGTTTGTGCTCCCGCTTCAAAAAAAAGTGTCCGTCAAACAAGAAGCAATAAACATAACGAGATCTGAGGTTTAAAAAATAAATAAATAAATAAAAGAAAGCTAAAATCATCATCATGCGTGATGGAAGTCGTACGCGACGTTGAACCTCAGAGGTCGCAAAGGATAACGAGCCGTCGTCCGGCCTCTTCTCCGTCCGTCACGTCTTTGATGGTGCGTTCAGGCGCAGCGCATCAACTCCTAAAGTCACGGTCAGGAGATGAATGCCGATGCGTAACTCCGCCTACTTCCCCGTTTATCCAAATATGGGCCGAAGGGGCGGAGCACAGGTAGCGCTGGGGGCGGGGCCAGGCTGCTGTCGCGGCATCCACAGGGGGCCGTCCCATGTGTGGCGCAAGACGCCGCGCCATGTGACTGATTCAGTTGAACATGGGGGTCTATGGGGATGGACCTCCAGCCACCAGGGGGCGATCACAATGTTGTGTCTTCACGGTTATTTTTTTCCAGCCTTTGTGGTACGGAATAAAAGAAAAGACTTGATGGAATATGAGATACTGCTTGTACTGCGATGAATGTGTACTCTCTCCGTCCATGCAGTACCATGACTCAGCATGTTATCGTTGCAGTACAAACGTCCTTTTGTCAAATCCTCCTCAAGTGTCTCGGTAAGTAGTTTGTGTTTTGACCTCGTCGGATCGAAACCTCCCACGTCGTCATTTTCCTCCTTTCATCCTCGACGGAATTTTTTTTTTTTTTTTTTTTTTTGCGTTGGCTTGTTTGTTTGTTTATTTATGTTGAAATGCACGCGCAGCCAGCTCGCATGCCAAGATGGAAATTTGGTGTTTATTAATCTGGATTTATGAAATAATCTTATCACACAGCCAGAACAGAGCGATGGAGCTTATAGGCATTTATTTCGTTTCTTGAAATGCAGAGCTGCAAAAAAAAAACAAAAAAAAAAGCCTGAGCTGATTTGTTTGTTGTTGTCCTGACGATGAACCGCATGTGCATTGGTTCATGTCGAATAATAATGTGTGTGAGGCCGTGACCTGCATTTGACCTTTGACCTCAGAGCAGAATTAAAGGGAAAGTGCTTGTTTATGTGGAGATGAACATCTGCTGTAATGACCCTGTTTGACCTTTGTGTTTGTTTGAGCTTAAAGGGACAATGAGCTGGAATTGTATTATTCTAGATCTGTGTGTTTATCTCCCTCTGGTGGTAAGTGGAGGAATAGCTCAACTCTTCTTCTCTTGTTTCAATGATGCTGGGATGTTGTGATCATGATTTATATGTTTATTCCAGTGGTCTGCCTCTGTTTATCCTGGGTAAGATCGTGGATGTTTGTGATACTTTCCCGACGTAAACAAACACATAACAATGTTTAATCTCACAATACTTCATGTCGAGAAAATACATGAATAATCCCAAGTACTTTTTAAAGCTGTAAATGACACGTGTTCATTGTTGTTGTCAGTATTTAATGGTTCTTACCTCAAACCATCTCATCATGATGTAATAACCTGGTCACCGAGAAATTCATTCATTCATTATTAATGAATTGAAGAATGAATTGATTTGGAATTGAAAAAAACTTAATACCCTCATTACAATTCTGAGACAATTGCACCTTATCTTTTACCCTGTGGCACAAAATGTCCCAACAACCAATAGAAAAATTCTCTTAAAAAAAACACATACATATTTCAATTGTAATTTGCATTTTTTTAACAAAATACATAGATTAAAGAAATGAAATAAAATAATTGAATAAATAGAAAAATATTTTATTTATAATACAAGTATATAATATAAAGGAGCCCCTTTTATGGTGGTGTCATGTGACCCCTTTACAGTCGAAGGTTTGCATGCACAGGTAATACTGCACATTAAACTGTATCATAATGTGTGTTTGTTTTTGTGCATCTCTCATCCTCCTTGTTTTGAAAGAGATTAACATGGAAACCACTTTGTCGATTTTTTGTTTCTCTAATATTCGAACGTTTTGTGATTCGATGTGAAAACGGACGACTCAAGTGTGTCGGCCATGTTGATTTTTCTATCACGAAAATCCAAACGTTGTCACAACGAAAAGACCTCAAAAGTGTTTGAATAAGAGCGACACACTCGACATCTGGACGAATGTTTATTCAAACCTTGACTGAACTCATCATCATCATCTCTCTCTCTCTCTCTCTCTCTCTCTCTCCCTCTCTCTAACTGTCTCTCTCTCTCCCCCCTCTCTCCTCCTCCCACCTGTTGCGCCGCCTCCGTCCTGCAGACGCCGTGGACGGCGGCTCCGGCCTCGGCACCGGCGCCATCGTGGGCATCCTCATCGTGGTCTTCTTCCTGCTGCTGGTGGGCGTCGACGTCACCTGCTACTTCCTGAACAAGTGCGGACTCCTCATGTGCATCGCCGTCAACTTCTGCGGGAAGGCGGGGCCCGGCGCCAAGAGCAAGGACATGGAGGAGGGCAAGGCTGCTTTCACGTAAGTTATCACCCGACCTCGTCAGGTACTTTTGATCATTTTCCGTCTTCGGTTTTATCGTTTTTTTTTTTTTTTCAATTTATTGCAGAATGACAGTTAAAGGTGATCAGTTTGAAATGACATTATCTTGGCCATGTGCATTTCCTGTTTCATCACAATTCCTTTTTTAATCTTCAGACTGTTCATTATCTGAGCTGTTATTACAAAGTATCACTTACTATTATCATTGATTCATTTTTTTTATTGAAATTTGATGAAATTGGAAGTTTTTATTAAACTTTGTGTTTCGGAATTATAAGATTCTATGTAATCATTTAAAAATATATAATTAACATTGACTCTAAATCCGTTTATCAAACTTTGAAAATGTAAATAACTCTTACATGAAATTAAGATTATTTAAAATTGAACTGATAAAAAAAAGAATTCCAAATGTTTTATTATCTAATGTATTTATTATATTTACTGATATTATTGGAGCCTTGGAGCAGTAACCCACTCACACTGCGTTTCGAGCTCCACACACGTTCTCAACCGCTTCACGTCCAATCACCAGCAGCGCTGTGTCAAACATTAGCATCTCGCGCGCGCGTGTTTACGCCGAAACGATGTATGAGCACGTCGGCCCGGGTCTGATCAGAGATTCCGCTCGCTTTACGGCGCCGAAAAACAAATAATGAAACCCGACAGCTCTGATGAAAACAGGTTTATCGAGAGTGAACGGAGTGAGGCGGTGTCTCGCCTCACATCTAAACATGTCACCCACGGCACAGCCTGCACTTGAAAGCAGCAGCTAGCGGAGCGGCGCGGTGACACGAGGCGAGGCGCCGCTACAATCACAGCCACCTGCAGGGGGAGCGTGTTCGCCCGCAGGAATGAGCGGAGCCGGCGTGTTCGCGCGTTTCCCCTCGTCATTAAATCGACTTCATTTTCTAACATCGCCATCGATCCGCGTCTCTTCGCCACGGGCCCGGTGCTCGCGGTGTCGACAACAACAACAACAACAACGACAACGGGTGAAAAGCGTTAGCGTGCTAGCGCGCTAATTGTCCAAGTCGTGCTTTCTTCGTTCCGACAGGAAGGACGAGTCGAAGGAGCCGATCGTTGAAGTGAGAACGGAGGAGGAGAACGTCCCCAACCAGGAGGGAGGGGCCCCCACCGAGCCCAACGAGACCACGCCCCTCACAGAACCCGAGTGAGTCCAACCACCAGGCGGCAGCACTGAGCCTCTGAAGAGGAATCCATCGCAAATCACGCGACAGAGCTCATGTTTACGTTACGTGTGTGTGTGTGTGTGTGTGTGTGTGTGTGTGTGTGTGTGCATGTCAGAGTGGAAGCTGAAATCAGAGAGGCCTGATTCTGCTCTGCCAGTCACTGGTGACGTCGCTTCCGTTGCCATAGCGACGCCACAATTACATTACGAGAACTTCCTCCCAAAATAACCGCCCCTTAATGCGAGAGGCACGTCCAGCTAATATTCTATGTTGCTGTGGAAACCAGCGTTTCATATTTCCACACCTGATTTAAAGGTGCAGTGTGTGGGAGTCGGGTCGTTTCTGTCACTTTTTCGTTTTCTCCCTTCAATGAGCCCTTTAGTGTCTATTTACATGAGGAGGAGGAGGCTCCTCTCTACGGGGGCCGCCATGTTTTTTCAGCGGCCCGGAGTGGACGTTCTAAACGTCTTTTGAGCTTTAACGGCAGCTGAAGTCGACCACAGCTTCTCGGACGCAACATGCAACTTCACCTCGAGAGGTCACCACATCTCACACACTGCACCTTTAACCTGTTCAGGTCGAGTCCGCACACAACTCACCACCACCCTCAGCTTCCTGATCCCGTTTCCTGCGTCGGCTTTATTTGACTGTTTTATTCTTTGTTTCCCCCTCACAGACGTGTTTTGCTAACATTGTGTACACCAGGGCTGTCCAGACCCGGTGGCGCCACCTCGTGTTCAAACTAAGAAGTACAATCAGATTTGGATCATTTGGGTTGGACGCCCCTGGTGTAGATGTGACTCTCTCACTGCGGCACTGTAGAACTCACTCTGCCTTGTTTATCCCTCTGGTTGCCCCCTTTGTTTTCCTTCTCTCACTCCTTCACCTCTTCCTCCCTCTTCCTCTTCCTCTTCCTCCTCCTCCTCCTCCTCCTCCTCCTCCTCCACCACGCAGGCCCGCCTCCGCCGCCACCGCCACAGACTCCGCCTCCCCGGCGGCGAACCTGCTCCCCTCCGCCGCCACTAACTCAGTCGCAGAGAGCTTTAGCACGGCGCACAGCAGCCCCGCTAGCGAGAGCACCACGCTAACCACCTCCAGCCCCACCCAGGCGGCCCCGCCCACTTCGTCCTCCGCCTCCCCGCCCGCGTCCGTTACAGCTGGCGCCCAGCCGGACGTGGGGCCCCTGGTCGACCTGAGCGACACCCCCAAAGCTCCGCCCCCTCCCTCCTCGTCCGACACAGCTCCCCCCGCCTCCGCTAGCGAGCCAGTCAGAGCCCCCGACAGCAGCGCGAGTCAGGACGTACGCGTAGACGTCCCCAGCCAGGAGTCCCCCCGAGCCCCGCCCACAGACTCCACCGCGACACCTCCGACTGAGTATGAACACTTTCATTGTCACATCCCACCTCCACCTGTCACCACCACCGCCACCTAGTGGTTCCCCATCCCATGAACGCCTGTGCAGGGACAGTTCACCCTTGAATGCTTTTAAACACTGGTTTTGGTGCCAGGATCAGTCAGTAACGTTAAAGGTCCAGTGCGCAACATTTAGCGCAGAAAGTGAAATAATAATGACTATTATTCGAATTATTATTTACATTTAAAAATGTAATTAAATAATGTGATGGAAATAATAAACTTGCAAAAGCATATTAATGAGAATCATTTCAAAATAAATCAGTGATAATGACAATAGTAATAATAACAGAAACAACAACAATAATAATAATAATAATAATAACAATGATAATAATAATAATAATAATAATAATAATAATAATAATAATAATAATAAATGATGATAATAATAATAATAATTAATGCATTCATAAAGGTTGTAGATCATTGTTGGAGCATTAAAGGGTGAAGTGTCTCTGTAACCATGACAGCCACATTCCTGTGGGACGTCACCAGTTTGTCTCCACCTCCGTCTTCCTCTTGCGCTCGTTCGCTTTCTGTCGTATCATCGTCTTCATCTTTCACCTGCGTGATCAACCTCTTACTGCATCACTGCATCACTGCATCACTGCATCACTGCATGGGCCTGCTCAACACTGTGATTTACTTCAACTGCACTTTAATCTTTCCAGGATTCATCAGGTGAGAGTTCTTCCTCTGCATCTGAGGATCGCGCTGAAAACACACACAAAGTTTATTCCCTTTATTACTATTTACAATGAACATTCTCGCGAGATCTAAAGGGTCCGAAGATGAAGATATTCTCAAATAACAAGAAACTGCTTAATATGATCAGATTCCTTACATTGATACATACTGATCAGATCAGATGTGCAAACCGATCTAAAATCAAAGAAATATGGAAGGATGAGCCGATGAGATGGATTATAGAGATTTAAGCAAGTTAGATCGAAGATAACAGACTGTTTCCTGTTTTATTTCAGTGTAACTACAAAGCCTTATTACTATTACTATTACTATTATTATTACTATTATTGTTGTTGTTGTTGTTGTTGTTATTGTTATTATTATTATTATCATTATTATTATTTGGGGGATTTGCCCTTTGGAGCCTGCAGATGTTCCTGATTCTGAAACAGCCTGTGAGGATAATGAGAGAGAGAGAAGATGAATTACACAGGCTCAATGACAATTACCCCCCCCTCTCTCTCTCTCGCTCGCTCGCTCGCTCGCTCGCTCATTGGCGATGAAGATGTCAGTGATGAGGAATGGGCGAGTGAGTCAGCTCAGCGTCACCTTGATATAAGTAGACTTGTCATTGGAGGGATTCTTCTTTATCACTCGGTGACAGAGCCGAAGCTCAGAGCTCCCTCTGATCTGACGTGCTGATTCTTCGGAAGCTTTTCAAAATAAAAGCATATTTTGGCTTGTTTTTTGCCCAGTCGTAAAGCTCCCCTTTGAAGTGTCCTTTAAAGTGACATAAACATTGTCCCTAGTTTATTAAAGTGGGACTTTTATTTTGATGGCTAGGAAAGGGAGGACGTAAACATCAAGAATGACAGAGTCACACACACAGGAAACAGAAGCATTTCAAAATAAAAACATACTTTGTCTCCCGTTTTCTACTTATAAATCACCGGATCGAAGTTTCCTTTAAAATAACATGAACGCAGCCCATTGTTTTCTAAAGTAGGACTTTTATTTTGAAGGTTAAAAAAGAGGGGGCAGATGCCGTGAACGGAGCTGGGCTCCATCCTCGCGTGTAAACATGGGGCACGGCAGACGCAAATATACAGGAAACGGAAGCATTTCAAAATAAAAGCATATTTTGCCCATTTCATTCTAGCTGGCGCTCCACTCCGCGGGCCACATCGAACGACGGTGCGAGCCGGGGGCGCCTGAAATTGCCCAGATGTGATCTGCGGGGGTATTTATGGGGGCTACCCACACGGAGTCTAACAGCCGACCGGCGCTCAGTCTGGCTTTAGAGCCTGTTCCCATTGTGCTGCCGCCGCGTCCAGACGGCGTGTAATCCTCTTGTGCGTTGTACTTGTTGTGTCGTAGCTCGACGCCTCAGTCTTGTCATTGTTGCCTCACTGTACCGGCCCCGTCTCATTTCCACCGCCGCCGCCCATTGTCCCGGCAAAATGGCTGTGACACCCATGTGCTCTTATGCCGTGTGCGGCGAGGATCGGCGGCGTGATCCCATTATGCGTGAAATGCATTCAGTTCCAGGACGGAAGGGAAAACACGTTCCCTCAAATGCGTGTTTGTGTCGCCCAGCTACCGGAGGGACTTAGAGAGCGGACGGCATTTATCGGAATTGATTTCCCGTTTGTTTGTTTGTTTTTTGTTTGTTTTTTTCATTTCCTCTTCCTGTCCCCGCAGCGGTAAGACGGTGAAGGACGATAACACCAAAGCCGAGACGGAGCTGAAGAACGCCACCGACGAGGTGAAGACCGTCCCCAACGAGGCGCCCGTGCAGGCCAACGGCAACGAGAGTAAAGCGTAATCTCCTTCCTCCTCCCACTGGTGGAACACGGTGTTGGGATTGGGTGAAATGGAAAGGCGGCGGGGGGGGAGGGGCGGGGTTATGGTTCATCCAGGAGATGGTAGTGTTGGTGGTGGTGGTAGGGGTGGTAGGGGGTGGGGGTGGGGGTGGGGGGGAGTGGGGTCACAGTCACTGAAACCTCAAAGTAATGTCACATACCACCCCCATCACATCGGGAAAAAAATGAGAAACGTTTAGAAAAGAAAAAAAAAAGAAATCATGGGTCTCTTTCTCCAGCAGGGGGCGGCAACCTTTTTGACACTGGGTGTGGCCACAAACAACAGTCAGTCATAGTTTACTTACGACAGCATTTTCCAACAGACTCAATGTTTTGTTCAAGCAGCAACGTTTATCTTACTAAATATAAGAAGAAGAACAAGAGGAATAAATATTGTAGTGAAAAAATATTATTGTTACTGTTTTGTAAACATCAAAATGTATTTTGCGCGATTTTTTTTTCTATTAATCAGCACACAACTGCAATAGTTTCACTGCAGTTCAATAATAATTATTATCATTATCACCATTATTATTTGATTGTTATTTTAATTATTATTCATTACAATGCAATTATGAATTGAAGTGACCAAACTAGCTGAGCATTTGAGCTCTGATCCGTGTGCGTCTCACTTCTCGTCTGCGATTGAACCATAGTTGCACATGTGACATCCCATAATACCCCAGACACCCCTGTACAGCCTGGCTTCCCTTCTCTCGGGAACCGCACTTTGGTCAACTGTGTGTCACTGATGAATAACCAAGTACCAACACTGGCCCCGCGGGTCCTCGGTTGCCGACCCCTGTTCCACATTGACCTCATGCACATGCCTTAGTTCCTTTCAATTGTTATTTCTATTTTCTCACAGGACGATAAAACAAAACAAAAAGAAAAAAAATGTAATTCACGCTCTTTCTGTCTTTCTCTTTCACGAAGTTCAAATCTATAAACCGTTAAAAACGCAGATCTTCCCCCGGTTGGACTGTAGCTTTACTTCTCACTTTACTGCCTTTCATCCTGTAAACACGCGTGTGAGGCTGCTCCCATCAACGCTCCTCTTTATGCAGTTCGCTCCTCATTGTGCTCATGGATTCTGGGTCTTTTGTTTTTCTTTTTTTTTGTCGATACTTTGTGTGTTTAAATAATGTAATGCAGACGTCACTGCCTATTTAGCTTTTGTTTTATTTGTGTTTTTCAAATGTGTTTTCTGGAGCTTGAGATTAGAACATTAGCATGCCTGTTTTCAGTTTTTTTTTTTTGTTTATTTTGTTTTTTTTTTGCAAAGTTACTGTATTTCCTGTACACGTTCCCGTCGTTCCTTAAATATTATTATTTTTTTTTTTTTCTCCCCCCCCCCCCTCCACAAATGTTTCCGTACGGTTCTGGTCCAGAAGTAGTCGAAGCCGTGAGCGACAGAGGAAAACACAGGAAAGATGATTTATGATGATGTCAGCATTTTACGGGTTTCGAACCTGTCTCCTTAAAAAATTATGTTTATGTGCATTGCGACATAGCCTTTTTGAATAGCCAAAGCTAGCGTTGGTAATCTCTAACAAAGCTAGCAAGCGTCTAGCCAGACGTATTATTAAAGCTAGCAACAATGCACCACAATGCTAATAATATATAAGCTAGCAAGCGTGACAATGCTAATAATACATAAGCTAGCAAGCGTCACAAAGGTCCATCCATCTTTAGGAAGTTGACCTTCCTGACCCAGATGGGGTCGAGTCCCAGCAGGAAGTCCCGGGTCTACTGTTGGATCTCAAAGCCGCTGGTTCCGCTCCTCTTACCGAACTTACGTCCATGTCGTAAATCCACGTAATCTTTACGGAGACAGGTTTCGAATAAAAACGCATCTAGGATTTTAGCCACGCCCCTCAAAGTCCGGCCAAAAAAACTCTGCCTTACTTTGTCTAAATTCAACATTCCGTGTCGTATCCGTGTCCCAGTCGATCGTTCACCAACTCGCCTTCGTGACCAAATATTCCAGGTGTCGCTCACACACACACACACACACACACGTACGCGGTCATCAGTAAAATTGTATTATACGAACAGGACCAATGAAAACACGGGAAACTGCAGGATGTAAATAATGGAAGCCAGGCTTGAAGGTACTTCTCGGTGGTAGCTGGATAGTTAGCGTTAGCTAGTTAAGTTATATAGATGTAACATCGTACACTGAAACACCAGAACTGTGCCTGAACTACCAACCACTCTGGGTCGCGCGACCTCTCGGGGCGGGATCGTCGACCATTTTAGCTAGGTACGGGACGTTAGCGCCGATCCTAACCCTCTCAGTCTCGGAGGTCTTGGCCATCCCTCGGAAAAACCAAACACTTTGAAGGAGGTGGCGCCCCTAGTGGGACACAGCTCGCGTGTTTGTGCGTTGTTGATATTGTCGTTTAGGAGAACACACACTTTTTCAACCTTTTTCTCGCTCACGTGGAAACGCAACAGACGACTTTTGGCCTGAAAGTTCCTCATTAAAGGTTAGTCCGTAAAAGTTTGGACTCTTCCAAAGTAGATTCAGACCTTGGCCCTTGGCCTCGTCTTGAACCTCACATTCCGTTTCCTGCGCAATTCTCCAATTAGCCATCGTCTACTCACCATCGCCATTGTCTGTGTGTGTGTGTGTGTGTGTGTGTGTGTGTCACCACTCTTACCACCACGTTGCCGTTAAGTCTCTTATTAGTCTGTGCCTGCAGTGATGTGACATGTATTGTAGGTTTAGAGTTTAGAGGTTGTTTTTTTATTTAAACCCACATGTTCACAGATTTCAGAATTGTTGAATGTCTGATAACTAAAGGTTCATTACACAAGTTTTTTTTATTTTATTTCCACTTTTGATGCTAATGAGTGACCAGGCTGTTAGAAAAGCTAAGAAATGCGACTTTACTCAACCTATTTGCGACATCAGCCTGTGGTTCGCTATCGCAAAGTGATCTGAGTCACGTTTTCCCAGGAAAGTGGCGCTAGCATCACACGTGCATAGAGCGTAATTCCGGGAGCATTTTTAGCTAGCTAGCTAGCGGCAACAGCGCACGATAGCTCAGAAATGTAGTCTACAAACAAACAACCAGTATCTAGCAGGGTTGTTGCAAGCTAGCTAATGCTAGCTAGTTAGCTGTGGCTCCGAAAACTAACAAGCTGCAGTTAGCTCGTTATATGGAGGAGTGAGAGCATAGGCAGCCACAGTTTGTTTACCTTTTTATTATATTGAAAATAGCCCCTTCAAAATAAAAGCCCAAAACTATCACAGGCAACAAAGATTCCTATCGAAAATGTGCCGAGAAGAAAAATTCAGTGTCTGTAAGTGAATGTACAAATTAACGCCATTAAGCTTCGTCTCTTATCGTCAGTAAAAATTCATTACATTTTGGCTTTTTAAAATATGTCCCACGTTTTGTAAAAGTGCATTAAAGCATACAAAAAATTATTTTGAAAATATGTATTTTCGTCCATGGAAATTGAACGTGGATTCAAAAGGTTTAAAAACAGAATAAGTTTTGACCATTTAATATAAGTTTTTTTTGTTTTTTTGTACAGTGTTCCTTTAAGTTAGACTGCAAGCTAGTCCACTGTGAATGTGTGAGTCCTTGTTGTGGTGTAGGTAGTTTGACTGTAGTTGTTAGTGGCCGACTGGAAAGACTCAGTGCCTTCAAATAAGAAACATGGCGTCAGATCCATCCCCTGCATCTCATTTCCATCTCTGCTGCCGAGGTGATTCCACATGGAATGATCCGTCGGAGACACAGTGACACTTTGCTCAGGTCCCAAACCCTCCGCAGATGCACGCATGCAAATTATATTACAAAACTATGATTATTATGATTATTATGAAAAGTCTCATTTTTCTTAATATGAAAAAAAAAGAAACAAAGGTTTCGTGTGTTGTGTTGATTTTATTTTCCAAGTGTCGTGAAACCTTTTTAACATAAACGCTTCAAAGGAAAAGTGTCGTAAAAAAAAAAACAGTGGTCAGCGTCAGGAGCCGGAAATATCGTGTGAAAGTGTGCGAACCATGTGACTTTGTAGTTTTGTCCAAAAAAAAGGAAAAAAATATATCTCGCAAACATGGGACCAGCTTTTGTGCAAATTTAGAGTAAAAAAAATTGGTTCTCCGCTCGTGTTGCAGTTATCAAAATATATTCGCAGAAAATGTTTTGAATTTTGTGATTAAAAAATTTTTTTTTGTATCTATCAGCGCAAACGTGAATATTGCCGATTCCGAGAAAGCGAGAGAAAATTGTTCTCAATGACCGAATGTGACCACTTCTCCTCCCGTCAGACAGGGGGCGCTCTCATTAGCTGATCACTGTTCTTGATCCTGTTTGTTCGTCTCTCTCTGTATCAACAGCAGCTGTCAAACTGTAGCTCAGACATTAGGCTCCGCCCTCCTCCTTCTGTGTGTGTGTCACTGTCACCGGTGTAAATACTACAAACTAACTGAGAGAAGAAGAAGGAAAACACTTTTTTTGACTTTGCATTCTGCCAGAAATTCTTGTGTTCAATAAAGTTAAAGGGAAAAAAGGTCTGCGTGGTTCCAATAATTCTTGTTTGAACTAAAACATATTTTTTACTTTTTTATTTATTTTTCGATGGTTGTGTGGAAATTTAGTTTTAGGATGCACTTATTGGGATATTTAAACAAATGTGTTCAGTTTTGTACTTTTAGATTTGGTCACTCAAATCTACAAATGTCAGAAAAATATATATATTTACATAAATCCCCCATTTTTTTCTCATTCATTCTCCAGCACTTAAAAAAACACTCTTTAGTATACATTTTATTTTGTGTGAGTGAATGTGTAAGTATGGGTACGTATTTTTCCTTCATTCATTCATTTTCTCACTCACTCAACAAAGAAAGCTTTTCTTTTTCCTTTGTCTTTTAGTCTCTTGTTTGTCCGGAAACCTCGAATGAAGTGAAGTGTTTAAACGAGGCGCAACAAAAAACTCCCAAAACAAAACTCTCCTCCACAAACACTTGATCCAAACAACATTCCTCCTCAGCACATTCTCTTCACTTCCTTTAAACAGAAACAGAGAGTCAGAGCCGCAGCCTCGCACGATCAGATTCACCTCAAATGTATTTATTTTCATGAATTCGCGTAAAATCAAATAAAGAAAAAAATATACAAACTCACATTAACTAAGCTGCTGATTCACACTCTGACCACGTTTAACTGAATCACACGAGAGAAGAAAGAAGAGGCCTGTCTGTTCACATTTCATGCAGTTCTACGCATTGACCACTAGAGGACACCGTGTTCCCAACCTATGTACAGACTGAGCCTTAGGGCCCCAAAATCAAATGACTTGAATTACATGATTCTATAAGCAAAACAAAAAAAAACTAAAAAACACATTATACTGAAATTAATTAGTTACATTCAGATTAGATTATTGTTTGTTAATTTGTCTTAATTTTAACTACTATTAAGGTTTTGATGCAAAACAACAGGCACAGTAAATATAAGAATAGAGGAGTCA
>JAFBJT010108659.1:0-111346 GCA_016785325.1 Chascanopsetta lugubris
CCAGTCCAACTTCAACTAATTAGATTTTGAAAATCTGCCTGCTGCTGCCTTGTTGAAAAGGTGGCCTACTCTACTTTGCACGTTCACTGTGCCGTCACACCTCTGGGATGATGGGATGGTTCTTCTCTCAGGAAGTCCACCTCCTGCTGTGATGACTCAATCTTCAAAGAGCACTTTTATTAACACACGCCACCTCCACAAGAGTTCAGGGAACAGTCACATCACTTCACTGTCAGCTGCCCCGAGGACCTGGAGTCACCGCACGCCTCCGGTTATTCCTCCACTCGGGCCTCGATATATGTAGAGTGGAAAACAGACGGGCATGTGTCAGTGTAGTGACCTGCTACCCCTGTAAAAAAAAAAAAGAAAAAATCCCGCGGAACATGTTGTATGTTAGAAAAACCAAATCTGAAATTCCTTTTTGACTTGATGCTTTTCTCCCCGCAGGTAAAGCCCTGTTGGATGTGCTGGTGCTGGGCTCTGCTGAAGAATCCCCTTCCATCAAAGACCTGCTGCCTCTGCTGGGAGCCCTCAAGCACATGTCGTGCTGGCATGCTGCCAAGATCAATGTAGTCACACAGCACACACCTGGGTAAGGAGACGGAAGACACACATGTCTTAACGTTTCCTCCTATTTGATGGGAACAACAATATTACAAACACAAGATTGTGAATATCCCTTTTAGCTTCTCTGTACTATTCAAGATGCCAAGTGCTCATTAATGTTACAGGGTCAGTTTGTTCATAATGCTCATGGTGCATGTGAAAAGATGATGCGACGTTTCCAAAGCTCAAATGCAGGAAAGGCAGAAGAACAAAGAGTGAATTTGCTCAGTCAAATACATTTGCAATGCTCTTAGTTCACCTCTAGGTGGAGTTAGATCAGCAAATATTCAGTGTCCAGGCTTTGGTTAACTTTCAGTAATGAATGAGTAGTTAAGTTTGACTCAATGGGAAAATAGCTGCAACAAATATATAGGAAAACTTAGTTTTTAAGAAACTTAAATGAGAGAATAACAGTTTTTGTAGAAGTTTCTCAGTGCAGATGGTTGACTGATCTTGTATTTGTTTTTACTCAGGTGGCAAAAAGCAGCATCCTACCTGAGTGCTGGTCTGGTGGATCCATCTGACCTGGATGTTTTTATTGACCATAAGGAACTATGGAGGGGCAGCCTGTTGATCAGAGAGAAGAAGGTAATGATCTTTGTTTGTGTTTGAATGCAAAGAAGTAAGATCGTGGGCAAGATAGTGTTTGCATAATTTATGTAGTTTTTCTCTTTACTTAGTGCACCACATAGAGGAGTAAATCGAGAAGTCAAAGAAACGTACTTATGCAGTGTAAACCATGAGAACTGCAAAGCACAGTTGTTTTTTGGACTATAAACTTGAGGTTACAAATCACATGGTGGGTTCCGGATTCACTTTCAGCCAAATCCTAACAACATACCCCTACATTAGCATCATAAAGACTTTTATTTAAAGTTCGAGTAAGAATAAATAAGGTGAAAATATTTCATTTGTTTTTACAAAATAGGAACGATGATATGATAAATCTAGCGTTTATGAGTCAATAATGAACATATGAATTGTTGTTTTCATAAACTCAGAATGAACCCTTTATATTTACAGTAGGAGCAGGTCCTCTGAGACCACCATGATGATACACCACCATGTTTTTACAGTTTCCCAGAATGGACAAAATATATATCTATTTCAGCTTTAATGCTAACTGAAGGCTGCCATAGGCTTGGGACAGAGGGGCCAAGTGAGGGGTTTTCAGCTGTAATACGCAACTTCACCATTAGATGTCTCTAATTCTTACAGATTGTACCTTTGACATAGCAAGTTAGAATGCATCTTTTCTTTGCATTTGAGCAGTGTCCCAAAGATTAATTAATTGCCCTTGACTTAAACTGAAAATAGGAAGTGCTTTTAATGCTTATGATCAATCGGCGCAGGTTTGATTCATATTAGGGGATAGGAGGTCTTTGGCAGAGGTACACATTTAATGTCATTCCGTTATTTAAAGTTATTCGGGTAATCAAATAAATCTGGGAAAACTGGGTAAAATATTGTTTGATTAATTCATTCACAGTAATATATATGAAATTGAAACAGAACAGAGGAGTAGGTGGGTGAGTGAGGTCAGTGAGTTGGTGGTCTGTCATATGACCATGGACTGTATATATGAACCAGCGAATTGGACCATCTCCAGATGTGGAGAGATAAAAAACCTTTTTAGTATTTCATATTTGTTGTCCACTTCTGATCAAACCAGGACACCTGGTCTGAGCCCAATGTGTGTGTGTGTGTGTGTGTGTGTGTGGGTGTGTGTGGGTGTGTGTGGTGGACTGTTGAGGTCATGAGAAAATAGCTTTTGAACTCACCAGCTTGCTCCTCAGGGCTCTTTGGTGTGAACACCCTCTGGCTGTGCTCAGTGAGAGAACTGCGTTTTCCTGATACACCGTCTGTGTTGAGGCTAATCACGGTTCACAGGCCTGATTCTCACTGGCTTTTGTGTTCCCCCTTTTTCATGTGAAAGTACTTTTTCACTGCACCCAAGGCCATAGGGTACGTTTTTGCATATTTCATTTTTAAATTGAATGATATTTTTTGTGGTCAGTTCAGGGGGGGGGCGCAAGTCTTTCTCCGCTGCTGAATGAATCCAATGGAATCACTTGAGGTCACCGTGGGGTCATGGGAAATCGCTCTGCCTGTCTGGCATTGCCCCTGGCTCCTGTCTGACTGGACCTCACTGCGCGTTGAGTTTGCTGCAATTAATTATTGGTGAGACAGAGGT
Source organism: Chascanopsetta lugubris (assembly GCA_016785325.1). Classification (NCBI taxonomy): domain Eukaryota; kingdom Metazoa; phylum Chordata; class Actinopteri; order Pleuronectiformes; family Bothidae; genus Chascanopsetta; species Chascanopsetta lugubris. Next base: position 2,801 of record JAFBJT010108659.1, read on the forward strand.
AAAGGACAAGTGTTAAAGAAAGCCCCTGGGCAGTTTCTGTCTGTCCTGAAAGGACAGTGCTGATGTTATTCACTGTAGATGGATTCAGTACTGCTCTTGTCTTCTGGAGCCAGGAGCAGAGCCAAGATATTCATCTATTAGACAATAGTGCCCATCTAATTTTAGAATGTGTGTATTTTCTTCTTTTCCACAGTTTCCTTCCCGAGCAGACTTGTGAGGACACAGAGATGTGATTTTTCTCTCTTCAGTGTGTGACCCTCGATCAGATATATACCAGATACATGGCCAGGCCTCATATCAGAATACAGATCAGAATCCATACGGCTTTTTGGCTTTACATACATCACAGTGACAGGATGATTCCAGACAGCTCTGTTGAAATGGTAGTATAAAGTTAAAATGTGACATTAAACTTCCAGTCACGTTGCTTGTAAAATGAATAAGATATTTCAACTTTCACAGTTAAAACTGTGAATACACACATTGTGAGATGAGATGGGCAACCAATATTTTAATTGGAAGATGGTTCATTCCAGTTGTATACATTAGGTTATAATTATTCATTTTCAATGTGTTATAATTCATGGTCGATTCAAGAAAACATCAAAACGCAATCATATTTCTGTCATAATGTCTCATTAACAACCTCTCAGGAATCATTGCTGTTTTTGGAATATGTATCACTAAATGTATTAGTTCTGGAACGTTTTAATAATTTTTTTTCTAATTTTCTAATTTTTTCTAATTTCTATTTGCGTAGGGATCCCTTAAAAAGTAGCCTTCGGTGAAAACAACTGGTGTAAGTGACTGACAGCATTGTGTATGGAACAGCCAAGAGAGGTTTGGTCTCTGCCCCCTTAATAGCAGTGATCCACAAAGAAATACTTCCCTTGCTTCAGTTGAGAGTAGCTGAATTGTCCTCCATTGAGCCCAGACTATAACCCTGTCCAACTCTTTTGGGATGAACTTAAATTCCTCGCTAATGGTGCTGAGGATGAATGGGAACAAATCCCCTGCAGCCAGGTTTCGTGACTCATGAGGAATGCCTTTACCCCGGAGTGGAAGCTGTTGCAGCAACACATCAGTGGCCATTATTTTGAAATGAGACCTTTAGCCCCTACAAACAGGTGTTGTAGTAGATGTCCACATGTTTATGAAGATTGCCCTTTTCCCCGTCTAGTAGCTGCATTCATAGTGTCAAAGCGGTGAGTTGACAGCATTTTTTTCTGTTGCTATACTCCAGAGATTACTTCACTCCCACTCGTACTCGTTTCTCATTACGGGGGAAAGTCTGGCAGGTGCAGTAGTTTTCTGTCTCTGGACAGAATCGGCCAGTTTTGTGCCATTCTTCCACTGTCCTGTGGGGATAATCAGCAATCTGTTTCACCGTGGAGCTATCTTTCATGCCTCGTACTGTCGGTGCTTTTTAAACTGGCTGAGATTTACTCTTGGCAGTTGGATTTAGTAGAAGTAAACGTTGATCAGCTCGTATCTGGAAACTATATGTCTGAGTTTTACCGTTAGATGTTGAACAGATATTTTGCAAATGATGTCAAACTAGGTCAGAACATAATATTTTAAGGGCCAGGCAGTCTTTGCCTGACAGCAGTGCTTATTTAAAGGCACAGTATGTAAGATTTAATGGGGGAAGTCTCATGGTATGGTTGAAAAGCCGTAAACTGACCCCTCATGACAAGGCTTTATTTATGACTGACAGTCAGAAGGTATTTTGTTTGTCCATTTTGAATTACTATAAAAGCATGGTAATACAAGACGCTGTCCACTGTAAAAAGAGGTTTAGAGGATTCATCAGTGAGTTTACAAACTTCATTATATTTATTTTTATGTGATTTTTTCTAATCCTGCGTATAGAGATGAAAATTATTTCCCCTAACTCCTACACACTGGACCTTTTTAGCATTATCAAAATAGTTTTCAGAAGATAATGGAGCAGGGAGAATCTTCTGAAGGAGCATGTTTTTTTGTGAACACTTAAATTTGTCACCTTCAGTTTGATTCAAAGTCTTCCAAGTGAATATATCTGGAGGATATTTTCTTTGACACTCTCATAAACCCTGACCTGGCTCTACAGTGCTGGCAGACATTGGCCCCCATTATTATTTTGCTGTAGGGGGTCAAAGTGATTTTGTTTTTATTTCTTATAACCAACCACAATCTTCCTGGCAAGCACAGAGCTCAGCATGACAACAAAATGATTATTGTGTCGGAATTTAATTTGAATGTATTAGTCTCTTCAAAGATGAAAGAAATCGCCGCATGTATCCTGTAACTTTCCACATGACAGTCGCAGCCCAGAGATGATTATTGTCGCTTCCTGTAGAGAAGGGAAATTCAAAAACTTTAACACTGTTAGTTTGGGGGAGAATGCAGCATAAGGCCTGTGGGTAATGGCAGGGAAATACACATGATCTACATTCTATTTTGTCATAGATGTTTTGATGAGTTGTTTTGCAAATAAACCATGGTGGGGCTGAGTGAATATTTCTTTGCAGAATAGAAGCCACATGGGGCCACACCTGTCCAAATGATTTGATCCAAATTCAGTTTTCAAAGCATCAGAATGTTAGCTGTGCCAGCAGTGAGTGATTGATGTAGGATTTGAGTGACTGAAGTGCTGCTTGAATGGGTGAATGGCAAAGACAATACTGTAAAGGTCTTTTAGTGGCTCTATCGACTTGAAGTGATGGTGATAGAAATGAAAGAACTGATACATACAGTCCTTTTTACAGACTGGGTTGAGTATCGTTGACATTTGAACCTCAACACTAGTACCCACTGGCACCTTTTTTGATAGTGTCACAGTAATACACACTAATGCCATTATACTTCATAGATGCTTAGCTAAAGTAAACGAAAACAATTAAAGACGCACATTTATTTGATCCTATCTGGGAATTGGTTGCCCGAGAATTTCAGACATTGTCCCTGTCACCTCTGATCGGGATTTTGTTGTGCACTCTGTTTCCTCAGGAAGGCTGTGTCGAACTTTGCTTTTTGAATCGCCAATATTGCAATGACCCTTCAGTTCTCAACATATGTGACCATTTTTTGCTTGTCATTATCCCTTTGAATCTTGAACAAAATGCAGCTGTCATGTAATCTTGGCTCTCCTGTCTCCTCCCATGATTCCCATCACATAGATGCATCTGTAGGCCCTGAAATGCACCAGCATATTTTGGTTGGTACCGTTTAGGAGTACCAGGTTTGTTAGCCCCCTATGACAGGCCATTTAGTAGACATTTTATGGACTTGGAAAGTGTTTAACATATGATTCAGAAGCTGTAATGTCTTCACCAGAGAGAACTTACAAGTGTCATTTCCTCAACTTGGCCTCTATTCAAACCAAATGAAAGACTGAAGTGATCTTGGCTTTTATATCCAGATCAGATGTATGTATGAGTTTCAGAAATCAAATGTCAGTGACAGCACGACATAATACGTACATGGCATTATCGGAGTTCATATCCCATCCGACAAAAGTATTCACCCATCGTCACCCCCAATATGCTGAGGCAGTCGCGCATCTTTACCTTCGATGCAGTGACCTTTGTCGAGTCTGTGCCGTCAGAGCTGAAAGTGAGTGGGCTGTAGTAGTCAATCAGAAACTGCCTCAAAGTTGGAGAGCGGTGGAACAAAGAACAGTTGCCACTGGAGTGTCAGCCTGTCTGAGAGCATTCGCCCCCACTTTACAGCCTTGTAATGCATAACCTAACAGCTATTATCTGTGTGAGAGAATGTGTGTGTGTGCGTGTATAGGTCTAACTGCAAGAGAGATGGACAAAACCATGTATTTGTTGTTGAGATCATCTGTGAACAAAGACTGCACTGTTATGGCAATTTTAATGAGCTCAAAGCATAGACGATATGAAGATGGATGACACACCCTTATTATTTTCCCCATTATGAAGAAAGAAATACTCCTGATGTGCACACAACCATTATACACTGCAGCCAGCACTGTGCCAGCTAAATAATATTTTGCGTTGATGCCTCTGATGTCATGACCCGCGTGTCTGCGTTTTTGTTGCAGTATGTGTCGGAGCTTCGTTTCGACGGCTTTTCCCTGCGTTCTCCATCGACTCGCACCGCAGGTTCCTGCCTCTTACTGTCTCCGTGCACCCCCACAGACCACAAACTACATTCTGAGGTGAGACCTGAACCCTGCACACCTTCCCATATCTCTAATTCCCAAATATAAATGTTCCTCTTGTTGAACTGAACTCTCTGAAAACTCAAGACATGCCCCACAAGACTGCTTAAAAAGCTCTGGCTGAAAAGAGAATGTAGTTATCTCTCCGTGCCCAAGGGTACGGTCGTAAAACTGATGATCAGACTGAATCGACATTTTGTTTCACTTCTCACTATTCATTTGGCCTTTCCCTAGGTTCATTGTTTTGCTCTGTTGGATGAGACATTTTGTTTTGTTTCGCTTTACTCAATCAATACAGTGTCTATCCTATCCCAGCATCATTCATTTATAACCCTAATGAATGATGCTGGGACCATGGTTTGAGAATGACTTCAGATTACCCTGCGCTGCGTTGTGGAGCTTAGTTTGACACTTTCCCATTGATCTGCAGGTGGTGGTTGTAACTCGCAAAGAATTATAGGGGTGTGCCAGCAGAGATATTTAAAGAACAGGATGCTAAAAAGTGAAATACAAGTCAAACGACCCGCACGTTGTGATGCTGATTTTCAGGTTCATATACTAAATAAGTGTAATTACTTGAAAAGGCTCCCATCCTCCAATGTTCAGACTGTTGCTGCTTTTAGATATGTTTGATGGACTCTGGCTTTAACATTTGAATTCACGCATACACCAGCTTTAAAGCATAATCAGTTTGAGGATCTCTATATAGATAAATGATGAACTGTAAACTTCCACTGACAATTGATTTACTGTGGAAAACAAGTAAGTGAATGCAAATGTCAAAGTCAGAGCCACTGTATTTGCAGACTTTCTGCAGATCTCCTCCAGGGCCCTTGGTATCGTTTCTGTAGAGTTTGCAGCAGCATCACGTGTGTGGATGCAGTTGGGGATCCAGTTAGAGCAAGTGGGTGCAGTCACAACCCAAAAGCTTTGATATTTCCAATGGGGTAGATGCATGCGATGTTCACCACATCAGTAGGAATAAGAAAGTCCTAAGGATGCTCAGAACCGTGCACAAGTTCGAACATTCAAATTTACAAGTCGACATGGAGAGATGCTGTGATCTGCCAGCGTCTGTTGAAAAACCTTCCAAAAACAGCCTTTTCATGTTTTCACAGTCATGTCTTTCAGGCCCACCCCCCTATGAAACCGAGTCTGATCTGATTGGTCAGCGGACTCATCTGTTGTGACGCTATGTAGGATATTCTGGCCTCTCTTCTTGGCTTTCTTTGAGGAGTGTGCCAGTTGAGCTGCTCGCTTCATTGTTCAAATACAGAGCTTCCTGTTGACAGGTGATATTATCCACAACTTTGTCAAGTCATTTCAAGCTATATAGGAGTTTTTAAGATTTTTTTTCTTTGGGCTTTTAACCAATTTTTTACACACATAAAATCCTGTAAAAATAATGATTGAGAAAATCCAATGCGTCTTCTACACATTTGTGCAAATCTTTCGAGCGCAGGAATCTCTTAAGCACCTCATGAATTCAGCACATTTGTGAAAAACGATGACTGAAAATATTTCCTTTTGTTTACACAACCACCCGCCAGGAAACCACAGGCTGTATCTTTCTCACCCTCATGTTACTGTTGTTGTTGCTATTTTTCGCCCATAATATTTCATGGCGGTTGCTTTTCATGGCGGTTGCGAAATGGCCAGCCCCAGTGTGTCGGAAAAAAATTTTCCTTTTCTAAATCCCTCCCACAAAGCTCTGATTGCATGGGTGTCTCTGCGGCGGTGGATAGATGCTGACGGTTAGGATCAACAGACTCATTGAAACACTTGGACGTGGGCAGCGATTCAGAGGTCTGGATCCCGGCTTTGTCATTGCTGCCTCCCATTTAACTCGTCCAAACACCTCAGGCAGTGTGGATTCATGTGGTTTTTATTGCCAAACAGTTGCATGGTCCTTTTCAAATCTCCAATTGTTTGCCTCATTATTTCTTGCTTCTTTGCCTGTGACAAAGACGGCAGCAGCCACAGTTCTCTGCCAGTGTGCTGCAGGGCCTGCACTTGATCCAAATCTTCACCACGGATACATTTCGTGCAGGCAAATTTTGCATATTTGAAGTTGAAGTTAATTTCTCCAGCTTCAATAAAGAGCATGATGAAATATTGCTGGTATATTAACATTCCGAAAAAACTTCAGGGACGGTTTGATTGACAGAATGAGGAGATAATGACTAGATTTTTCATGCAAGGTCGAGTAGTTCCTCTAACCTCAGTTCAAACCACTTCTTACCTTTTAGCGTAAGTGTTGAATAGACGGTAGACGTTCCATTTTCGAATGATTACTGGTGGCTGGAAGATACGTAAGTTCAGAAGGGTAACTTCCTGGTTTCCCTTTCATCATGGCGAGGAACCTGTGACAGAGGGGGCCATCGGTTTAATGAATCAAATTTATTTCATCTACCAAATGAGTGTTGACATCGAGTACTTGTATTGACCTCATAACCATAAAACAGTAATAGGATATAGATTCAATAAAAATGCAGGTTACCGCCGTATGATCTTTTTATGAGGTTTGCTTTCATCTTTCTACCATCGTCTTTCACTTGAACCCTCGAGTCTTCCACAGAGATCTATCATTGCTCAGTCAGATTTCTGTTTCTCACATTGTTTTGGTTCAGAGTTGTGAGTCTTGAGGTGATATTAGTCACTTCCTGGTGGTGCGAAACAAGAGTGAGCTGTTGTGTGTGTGTGTGTGTGTGTGTGTGTGTGGGGGGGGGTTACAGTATCTGTACCAAAATGTTGGCACTGGGACAACAATAGTATAATAGTACCATCTCACAGAATTGTGTTCTCTGTTTTTATTGAATTTCTTTTTAATGTTGTTGGTTGTTTTTTGTCTATTCACTTTTGGAACCGTCTCCTATTCAGACAAATGGGACCTTTACTGCTTTTTATCTTAGCAAAGAAAATGGAATTAAGCCCACAGCTCACTGTGCTCACACAATTTCTTTTTGTATTTGGGACAAAATAGTCTGTTTTTTTCTGCAGGTGTTTGCTGTGTAAAAGCTCATTATTTGTATTTGTGTATAGAAGGAAATGCAGAGTAAGTTGTGTTTTTTTAATTTTTTATAATAATGAGTATATTTCCATGATGGGTTTTTTTGTGGGTTATCATCCATTACAATAAAAGTGCACTAGAGCTGTGCCCACAAAATTATTGAGTTTACACACACACACACACACACACACACTCATTAGATGAGCATTAAAGAATTTTGTTAAAAGGATGTAGTACTTAAGTGTTGCTTGTATGTTGTGTTCATGTTCTGCCTTGTGAATTTTTCCACTCAGTATTTATCTATCTTGTGTTTGCACACTACAGAGATCTACATTGATTTTCTATATTTAGGGTATGTGTGTGTTCGTGTGTACCACTCAATGTGTCCATTGAGAGCTACACAGTTTTTATGTGTGTTGTTTGATCGCAGCAGATCATTGTACAGAGAAGCAGATGGTGATGATTGTCTTGGCACACAATTAAAAAAAACTCTGAGGACAACAAAACTAACACACTGCTGGGATAACTGAGTCTATAATGACTTGTACTCCCCGACTCTCTCTCTCACACACACACACACACACACACACACACACACACACAACACACACACACACACACACACACACACACAAACTGCACAGATTATGAGGTGGTTGCTCAGTGTGAGATTTATTGAATTCCCTACTCATTAGAAAAAAATCTGCTGGAAAGTAGAGGAATGCCAACATCACAGACTTGCATCATGGGATTTCTCAGTCATTGCATGAAGACTCAATTCATAGGTAAATAAATCAATAGGAATCTTAATTGTTGCTTATTCATTTAAGTAAATATTTCAAATCTCATTGCTCAGTGATCCTCCAAGATAATTGTCATGTTTTTCAATACTCATCTTCAGCACTGCGAACAAAGGCCTGATTCAAACAACTTAGAATGAGTGGGAAAACTTTGTATCTCTTTGTCATGCAAAACCGTCGAAGACCGCATTTTAAATTCCAAATTAAAAATGTACTGAAGGAAAATACATTCATTCATTCTGTTTGCTTGAAAAGAGAAAATAACAGATAAAGAAATATTTGAAGCACAGTCACCGTATCCCTCGGAGAGCGAGTTTAATTTCTTAGTATTTGTGATGATAGTTAAAATATGCCAATGAAAGCATACAGACCTTCACACCAGCCCCACACTAAAAGATGCAGTCAAAATCATGCATTGATTTCATAAATAATCAACAACAACATATGCATTTGAAATCATTACATGGAAACATTGTAAGTGGTTCTGACAAATGAGGGCAATTAAATATCGGAGCTCCTAATGATATTCCAGCAGCTGCATTCATCAGATTTAACACTGGGGCAGACGAGGGACTAATAAACATTATCATCATTACAAGTCGACCGGTGTTCATTACAATGTTCCCCTGCTCTTTATCTATAGGGGTATATCATGGTGAGGTCGACTCTAAACTTTCATTCCCCTTCAATTAATTATGAGATTTAAAAAATATTGCGCAGTTAGCTCTGAATTCATGTGAGTTTTTGTAAAAAGAAATTGACCATTTTTCCATCTGGCAAAAATTGTGTATGTATTATTAATTCCCTGCTGCCTTAATGAGCTCATTAGACAAGTAGGACAATTACAGATTTGAAGTGTATTTATTTTTCTTGTACAAGCCTCAGTGTGACTAGGACCAAACTCAGGACAGGAAGTGGATTGCTGTTTTATGCTTTTAATGTCTCACAGAAACCAGCTGTGACAAAACTTCTCAAGATGTCAGCTTTGGCTTCTCATACCTATTTTGATATTTTGTCGATTTAATATTGAAATAATCAACAAATACAATGTTTTGTTAGTCAGATCTTTGGTGTTCAGATATCCTCCCACTAAATCCACCAGCTGTTCCTCATGCTCATCTGAATGAATCTTTGTTTTTTGATACAATACAATGAGATAATCCTGTTTTTTATTACTTTGTCTTTTTCTTTGTCTCTTTCGGTTCTCATTTTATTCTCTCCCCCTCTCTCCCTCTTTCTCTCTGTCCCTTGTCTGCAGGTCTTTCATTATTATGCTCCAGTGCTAGACTTGGTTCAACTGGTTAATGTGTCGGAGCTGCCCAGCTTTCTGATGTCCAACATCCAGTTTGAATTGTATCCTCACTTTTAATTAGTGTGTGTGCGTGTGTGTGTGTGTGTGTATAAGTGAGCGTACGAACATGTGTAAAACAATTACTACTACTACTTTGTACATACAGCTTGTGCACTATTTAATTTGTATAATATAAAAAGGGCACTGACTTTAATTGATATTTGAAAAATGAAGCTTTAACATACGCACTGGAGCTGTGCTAAGAGCTATGACAGCAACCTCCTATTCTGTCAACCGATTCTTGGATTAATTGGATGACAAGACGTTAGTTATTTGCAGCTGTTTTATTTGGAAAACAATGTGAACGCTTTTTCAAATGACATGTCAAGTATATCAGATGAACTGTTCCTGCTATATTTAGGGCTGCAATGTTGTTTTTATTTCTCAAATGTCACACTTCTTCTTGATGACATTGAACTATTCCTTCACAACTGCTAAACAGAGGACTGTGCGGCAAGTCAGCGAAGGCCAAACTTCTGCTGGAGCAGCTGAGGTCACTACGTGGACAGGTACTGTCCACCTCTCCATGCTGTGCTTCTATGTGGACTTACACACGATGATGAAAACATGATGAAAGTCATGCATTTTTATAGATTTCCTCCTCTTGGAATGTGTTCATCAGGCTTTGTGGACATACAGCAGATTCCAGTTTCAATGTTGTGGTGGATCATTGCACAACACATGTTTCTTCCTCCAGGTTGGAGCGTTGTTCAGCCTCTCCTGTACGGTCACCCCGATCCTGCAGCCTGCAGCCAGCCAGCTCAGCTCACAGCGCTGGAGGGAGTTTATAGCCAGGAGAGTGAGGTCCCTTAGTGGTAAAACATTTTCTTTCATTTTCCTGTTATATGTGTAGTTGTTTGTCAAAAAGAGAGAGGAGCATAGCCTCTTATATTGGAAAGTAAACTTTCCACTATGATAGCAGGCAGAAAATGAAGCCTAGGAAGAATCAGGGTGAAAATAGAGGTAATATGAGACGCAGCTAATACAGCCATATTTCTGGGTAAATGTATTGTTGCTGAAAAGAGAGGAAAATGAGAATTTGATAAAGGAGATTAGCTACAGTATATGGTGTGTTTTTATTTTTATTTCAAGCTAGAATATGTTGCAAGAAAGCAGACAGGTAGACAAGCTAAAAAAAAAAAGAGATACAAAGCTTCACACCCTGCTCTACAACAATTTTAGTGGCAATACAATATTCTTGTGTTGTCAGTTAACTCTGCATGTGTTCTCTGTCGCCCCCCCCACCCCCCACCCCCCAGTGCCTGATGTGGAGGTAAAAGGTGAAAGCGCTCCCTACTTCCTGTTGGTCCAGGGCTCGGACGACGCTGCGTGTGAAACCTGCAGCGTGAGGATGTTGCACTCAGACAGTCAAATGAATGGAGCAGCATCTATGGCAACTATCCACGGGCTGCTGAGAGAGAAGTCTCTGTCATCCTCAGGTGTGAAATAAGTTGCCACGATATGTTCCTTTGCACTGTAAAATGATCCCCGTGTCTGTGAAATATATGATGGTAATTATCCTGCTGCTCTTGTGAGTGCTTAATGACCTCAGTTAACAAGTAATGGTTTCATGCACCGGCATGTCATCTAAAGCTGCTCAGAATAGAAAAATGAAACGCCTCCTTTTTTTAATTAAAGGGCAGCATAGGTTCACCTACATACACGTTAGGCAACTGTGTGGTGAGTTCAAGTAGAATTTGTACCTTTACGCCTAGGTCTTGAATCATCAGTCAAAAGTAAGTTCCTGTTGTGCGTAGAACATCTGTATTCACCTGTTCTCACATGCCAACCGCTCTCGCTCTCTCTCTCTCTCTCTCTCTCTCTCTCGCTCTCTCCCTCTCTCTTTGTGCCATCAGCCTGAAAAACGATTTCACAGTTATCAATTTAAAGAGAATGTTCCGATGCTGTGGAACATGAAGCAGTAATTTGTTCTCTGTCATACTGTAAAGAAAAGCCACTCGAGCGTCCTGGACATTTTCAAACACTCCTTAGCTTGATTAGAGTTGAAGTCCGTCTGGCTTCATCGGCAAAGGTTTGAGGAGCTGTCATTGTTCAAGAATCTGTCCTGTTACAAAAATAACTCAAATGGCCATTTCTGATTTTCCTCTCTCAGTTCTGCTACATGTCTATTCTTAGCTACCCCCGCCTTGTCTCTGCTCTCACAAAGCTGGAAACAAGTCCTAAGTTTTGAGAGTTTTATCATCTTTTCCACAAACATGAAAAATGGACAAAAGACGAGTTTGCCAAAAAACTCTCTTCATCAGTATTTCTTTGATTGTTTGTTATTTTGCAGGATTTTATAAAAAAAAAAACACAGAGCTGTTTCTCAACCCTCCTCCCCCCAAAAAACAAAATAAAAAACCAGACAGGTTCCATGGATTAAGATCTGTGTGGGATCTGGTACAGGTACAGATGCAAATGGAATCGGGATCAAGTACATTTGAATGTGATCAGGAGATATGCACTATACTTTGAGCCATTTTCATTCGGTTATGGGAGTTTGGATGGAAGCTTTGAGGGGAGATTTGGACTCTTATGACTGCGTTAGACTTATTTGATGGATTGATATGATTCCTGAAAAACAATGACTTGTTCAAGCTCTGGATGCTTTGACTTTAAAATGTCGAAATATTCTTCACCTCTTGGTTCCTTTTTCCCCACATTTTTCCACCGCGTTTAATGCAGCCTCTCAGTCGGATACATGAAGTACTGTGACCTATTTGTGCAAAAATATGTTTAGGGCTCGATCCCACAAGACAAATCCAAAAAGTGTTCAGTGAGTACCTTTCCAAAACAATGCACCACCGAGGATTGCAAATAATCTCATCATCACCCTCTTTCTCTCTTTCTTCTTCTTTGATCAGGGGGAGCTGTGGGCGACATCCTCCGCCCTCTGCCCTGTCTCCAAGGAGACAGCCTGCTGGAGAGAGAGAGGAAGGTGACCCAGGTTCAAAATCTGGTGCTCAAAGAATATCTCAGTAAGTGTGAAAATGGCCCTAAACGGAAAAGGCATCACAGATTGAAATGTTGCTCAGCAGGAAATTTGTCGGAAAGAGGGGTTTTATTGCTACTTTAGTCACATGTCAGAAGTAATGTACTGCTGTTAGTGATGCCAATGCATCATAATTACGGAAACAAGCCCTCAGCAGAGCACCTAAAATCACTATAATTTATTTAGATCATTATTCATGAACACTGGAGAGAACCCTCAGAAAAACTATATGAAACAACACATAGAATGATTGTACAGTTCATTACTTATCACTTGTTCATTTACATCCAGAGTTTATAGCAGAATCCTGGGGAAAGGCAGGTTTAATTTTTTACACTATCGTGGGATCATTTAAAGATACTGTGTGTTATACTCGCTATCTAGTGGCAAATTTGCATATGTTGTCTTGGAAGCTTCACACATTTCTTAAATTGGCCCTGCTCACCATCTCCTCCTCGAAGTTCGGCCCTGCATAACACAAACATTGTGGCCTATTCAATGTGTGTAATTTGCAATCTCATGGATGAAGGCAGCCTCTCTCTGACGGATGACTTGGCTCTTCACAAGCTGGTTATAATACTGACTCAAATACTTTAATTAATCTCTTTTGGCAAAGTTTCAATGAATGAAAGGATGCTGATCAATGGTTTAGTCTGTGTTACGTGTCTTGATAATTAATTTCTGAATTTTTTTTGCAAAATATAGGATTTATTCTGCTTTTTACTTTCATTTTTGTCTTGGAGATAAGCAATGAGTTATGGACTGTTTGTAGGGCAAAACGAGAAAATGATACGTCACCTTACATACAGTTCTCATGAATTATAGATGAATCTTATACAAAAGTAATATTCGTTGCAAGTCTGAAATTGATTATTCATTTCTTTGTAATAAAAAAGTAAAAGGTAGAGTTAGTATTCATATAGTTCATTGTGCTGGCAATTGTGACCATGCAGCACATGTCTGTTTTATCTGGCCCTCAGTGTTGTCTGTTTGAAGTGCTTGTTTCATAACTCAAATGAAAACATTTCCATTTGTTTTCTGATAATGAAATAATTACACTGTCGTTCTTAAGAATGCGTAATCACCTGAATATATGAATGAGGTGAGGCTGCATTTGCACATTTGGCCTTTAATATAAATTCCATTCAAATTCATAATACATCAAATTCTGAGGAGAGGGAACGGACAGAAAATACGAATCATCTGTCCGGGCTACTTGAAGCTTCCTGAAATGTCTTCAATGTGAACTCGCAGCTCTCTGGAGCCCTCAGCAGACACTGGTGCATGGAAAGTTGAAATATCATTATTTTACAGACGACTTGTGTAACGTCCCCTTGGCAGCCGGAGTCAGAGACTCACCAGTGGAGTGAAGCCCGATTAAAGGAGGAACATTCTTGAGATTTTGAGGAAAAAGCAATAGGCATGTTCTTTGGGAACTGGGTGAGAAAAATGAGGAGGGGTGAAAGACCACAGACCTTAATCAAAGCCCACTGCAGGACATTCTGAAGCGGTGACAAATTGGGAGATTGGCAGACAAGGAGTTGCAGAGGTTTTGAGACCCGACTTGAGGTTCTGTGATTGTGTAAAAATAGCCAATCAGTACAACTGCTCATTTTTACCACTGTGATGTCGTAACAGCCCGACGCGTTTCTGTGAGTTCAAATTCAAAGAGAGCGCTCCTGTCTTTTCAATCACCTGCTTATTTTCAGTGTTGTGTAACATTAGCACTGATGACAAAATCCTCGCCATGAACTGCATTTCAAATATCAGCAAAAATGAAGACCATCCTGTCCATGTATTTTCCAGGACGGAGAGAAGAAGCGTCTGCATCCACCCCAATACCCATCAATGACTTGAGGGCCATTCTGAGTCTTGCAAGGGAGCAGTATCTGAAGGTGATTGACTCCACCCTGCCCTCTGCTGCCACCTGTCTGCAGGAGGCGGGGGTGACATCCAAAAATTCAGGTATGGAAAGAGACAAGGCCAAAAAATTACAAGCTGTACTGAATCTGTGTAAGATATCTTGCTACACCTTAAAGACGAAACCAACTTCCTCTAGTTTCTCTTGTGAATAATGTGTGTTTTCACTTCGAATGTGAATGCCCAAGTTTTTTCAAGTGTAGTGTGTTGATGCAACACTTTGTGATGTAATGGGCAGAATTGGTGGCTTTTTACATTTATCTTACAGCTAGATTGTTTTTGCATTCTTTTGGTTTTTAGTCCTGTGTAGTAAATATTGGCTTTGTCAGAATTTACCCCTGTGTGTAAATTATCTTTTGAATGCTGATGTGATTGTACCTAAGGTCCGACTGATGACTGCAAGTGGCAAAGGTCAATTTTTTGTTGCGACAACTGGGTTCAAGAATATATCTAGAGTAAGCAAATGAGAGAAACCGAGAAAGAAAGAGCCTCCATAATCCTATTTAACTAAATGTTATGTAAATGCAAACCAAACGGTCTTATGTGACATTGTGCCTCCGGATGTGTATAATTGTCATTTGCACGTAGAAAAGTATTATGTTCAACTTGGGACATTCAGAAATGTTGATCAGCGCTTGTCCATTCACCGTAATCATGCGATATCAAGACAACTTGTATGAATTCCCATGTTTACCAAAACACACTCTGACTTGCCCGTGAGTTGTAAACCAGAATCAGTATTCAAGGCATGCACATTCATGAGATGACATTTTCAGAAAACAATGCCAGAAAATAATATGCAGATAAATAGTTAGCAATAAAACAAGTCCATGGCCTGTGGCTACTTGTGCGCGATGTGGGCTGCGCCGCGTTTTTAAAGTGTAGCTCTGGGGCTAATAGTCCCGCAGTTCTCATGTCATAAATGCTGTGACATTATATGCCAAGTGTTTTCCTGGAGTCTGAGCACAACGTTGTCTATCCCGGTGTTTAATGTGTGATTATGTATGGTGCTGGATTCAGGAAGTGTCCCGGTGAGTGTAATAGCATTGTAATGGGAACGTGTCTTTCACAAGAAAACTGCCATTTGTCTCCAGAGCTGTCGGATGTTATGGCTTTCACATTTGGATTTCACACGATGTGCCATTTATGAACTGTATGAGCTTGTCCATAACCTCAGACAAAGGATATGGCAGAAGTTAGGAGTAAACATGCACAGACAAATGGTCTTTATGGTCTTATGGTTCGTTTTTCCTGTGCTTCGTTCTCACCCTGTGGTCGAGAGATGTCATGTACAGCAAGAAATAGCTTCTGTAATACATGAGGAACGTCTTCCATTGCTATTTCTGACTTGCCTAAAGGTGAGAATTATGTTGGCGTGGTGTCACTGTCAAAGTGCTGGCAGAGAGCGTCAGTCTCTTCATGTAATATACTTCCATCCTCGGGCCATCGAAATACATCATCAGTTTTTTCAGAGCGACCCCCATTGTGTGTAGATTTACCACATTGCTGTCTTCCTGGACAGAACGTACAAGTCACTATCTAGATTTACCTATGTTGTGTTTTTTTCTAGTTTTTATTTACTTCCCCTAAAAATAACTTGACTTTTTCTAGGAGTGTTTTATGTTTTTCTCCCTGAGGGCATTGTCAATACTCAACCCTCAGCATTTTAAAACAACTCGTCAACTTGAAAATGCATATTAAATATATAATATAATTATATATATATATATATATATATATATATATGAAAGGTTCATGTTAGTGCTCTTCAAATGATTAGTTGCCAGCAGGAACGGAGGTCAGTCTGTTTCAACTTTCTTATTTCCTCTGTCCTTATTTTTGCATTTGCAGTCTGAATGCCATGTTTAACTCACAGTTTTTGTTCACAAACAATAGAAACTGGGATATTCTTTGTAGGAGGTTCAGACAATCTGTCTTTCTGTTTAAAGGCTGATGCATTCTGGTCAGTGTGCTCTTCATGTTTGGCTCTCAGCATAGACTATGTTGTATCTGTTTATAGAGATAAATCAGAACCAAACTAAATGGAAATCAGAATGTTAGGTTTTTGAATGTTGAGCATTGTTTTGAGTCATTTTCAGTGGCCATATTGCGTCCCTGTAGGTAGAATAACCAGGCCCTGTGTAATTCACACTCGGTAAACATTGCTGGTTTTGTAGCTTTACAGAATTTGGCTCACAATCTATCTGACTGGCCTGAGAGGAGTGTCCTCCACAACCTGGAAAACCTGCGTAAGAGACGACAGAGGAGGAAGTGAGTGGGATTTCCTCTGACTAGAGTGATTATTTTCAACACAACGTTGATTCCTAATAGCATTTGCCAACTGCTGAATTTTGCTTTGTAGATTTGGACTCTTAGGTCCCAGCTCCACCGACAGCCTGCTGGGTCCTAAGGACGGTCAGAAGAGCTCCTGCGTGCCCCTCGATGCCAAAGAGCTTCTCAAACACTTCACTTCTGAAGGTTTGCCAAATGGCGAGCTCCAACCCCTTACCATCAACAGAGGGTATGTGCTCCCTTCTTCTCTGGTCAGATTAAAGATAGCAGCTGGTTTCATTACCTGGATTTAATTTTGATCCTCATCCAGCCTTCAATCATGTCTGTATAAACAGATCAAACCGACAGAGGCAGCTGCATACACAATGCGACAGGATTACAATCAGACCGATGAAATTACAGAAAGATAGTCACTCTATTTACTCACTGCAGTTGGGTATCTGTGTGGTTTTATGAGTTTGTTTCAAAGATGTTCTGAATGTTATGAGGCTGTAATGAGAGTTTTATTATGATCATTAGCCTTTAACAGCCAGCTTACGCTCGTCTCAGAAAAAAGATTGAGTTGTGGAAAAAAAAGACAAAAAAAAACCATCAATCCACAAAAATGGAGTTGTGTTGAGTGTCGCTCTAAATCAATGAAAAGAGTGTTTAACCTTTTCTTTGAGAAACGACTCATTCTTTTGATTCCTCCCTGTCTCCGTCTCCGTTCCCCCGTCATTGCCCTGTTTGTCTCTTCAGTACCAACGTGTTTCAGTTGTCTCCAGACCTCTCTCCAAGGAGACTCAGCGATATGCCCTTCAACAAAATCTCAGCCTCTCATTACCATGGCATAGAGTAAGTTCACAAAGGTGCTTCGTGACACATGAATTGATATGCTCACACAGCGTCAGCACGTAGATAAGGCGATAGATCGAGGCGATTGATTGTGATAACAAACGGAGGTGTCGGTTCTTTTCAGATTGTGTCTGGACAATCGGCGCTCCTTGGACAGAGACCAGGCCCTTGTCCGACTCCAGTCACGTCTGATCCGGCACGAAACCCAAACCACCTGCTCCAAGGAGCCGTGTGCCCTCCCCTTCGCCCTCAGTCCAGCGCCCTCGCCCGCCATGATGTCAGAACCAGGAAGTGTGCCTGACGGAGAGACTCTGCAGAACGCCGACGTCACTCGACTCAAGCGCAGGTCGTGGGACTTGGATGTTGCTGGAGGTCATCCACGGAAGAGGTACAGTGGTGATGTATATAGATAGATCTAGATGTCTGACATGCAACGTGTGGCTTAAAGGTTCTGTGTGTACGATTTCAGGGAAATGATTCCCATTTCTGTTGGCAGATATTGTACAAGAAAACATGACTGTGATATTACTGGTACTCGATGTCATTCTGAGTGTGCTATTATCTGATTGTGTGAATTGTTGTTGTCTTTACCTTAGAATCAGCCCTTTATGTTTACGTCAGGATTTGCTCCTCTAATAAGCCTTTGTCTGAGAGTAAGTTTTTTTTTTGTGTGTGTGTGTGTGTGTGTCTGTTGCCTCACCTTGGTCTGAATGGTTTAGGTTGGTAAAGTCAGAGAGCAGCGACTCCCTCTGTTCCCAGAGCAGTGGCAGCAGCGGCACACACCCTGCCATCAGGTCACTGCGACAGCAGCCCGGCAGATCCCAGTCCACTTCGACCTCCATCAGTTCTACCTCCTCTTTAGCCACAAGACGTGCATCCTCAGGTAAAACTAAAATGCTCATTCCTGTCCCATGCTGTAATGAATCATACCATCATGCAATGTTTAAGAAATGCCTGTTGCGTAACATTACATACAGCACAAAAAAATAACACGACAAGACATTTATGTTTGCTGTATGTGAAAATAAATTCCACGCTGGGGAATCATTCTAAACCTTGGAATTAGTAGAACTACAAGATCAGCATCTTCCCCTGCAGCTTTGTGATTATAGCTTCTGAAAAGTACCTATTAAGTTAGGGGTCATATTATCACAGCGGTGTGACTTACTGAGACACTTGGAACAGAATGCAACCATTGTTCACGGCATTAGCAACATCTGTGCTTCTCCTGTTACTGCTGTAAAATAAAAGGCTTATTCCGGTTTTAATGCAGGAGCCTGAAATTTATGACTCAGAAATCTGTCGAAGACTCATAAAGATGTTAAAGTCTGGGCACGCTCACACAGGTGTTTTGATTTATTCTGGCTGATAGGGCCAATATTGTTCCGGGGCAGTGTCGGGGGTTTACATTAAATCACCAAACACCACATTTTCATTAAAATGATAATGTGATTTAGTTTAGCGGAAAGTTAGGGAGCTGCCAATCAAACTCTGAACACACGTGGTTGGACCTGAAACATCTCCCGAGTGTTGATCTATGTGTAATAAACCATATGTAGAGATGGACAATAAAGTAAAACCACCACGATCGCCCCCTGTTGGCTGGCTGCTAGTTTGATCACTAACCACAGGCGACCAGTGATGTCAGCAGAGCACTTACCAATATTTTTTGGCTTCATTTTGGAGGAAGTGGGAGGAAGAGATGAATCCGTTCTTTGTTCATATCTTTTGTTGGGTTACTCATTTTCTCACCTTCTCTCTCCAGGGTTGGTGACTCTTTCCTCTGCTGACAAACCTAGACCTCAGCAACAGAAGGAAAAACTCGAGCAACTGGAGGAGAGAGCCTCTAAAGAGTCGAGATCCCAGAAACACAACAGGGTCAGTGTTTATGCGCGTGTGTGTGTGTCTCTGCCTGTGTGCATGTGAATGTGTGTATGTGAGCATACCCGTGTGTACGTGCAATCACCAAACGTTAAGAGATTATGTTTTTGTTTTTTTCCATGAATGTAATTATGCTTTAGAAACAATGACACACCATGTCCAGTGCTCCTGCTTGCAAGTACATTGACCTTCATACAGACATGAACATGCAGAAATAGAATCCTTTATTCTTCACCCATAGAGGTCTGGTTCATAAGATGTTGGTGAAATTGTTTCTGTCGCCAGAATATAAAGTATAAAATACTGATGCCGATGGTTCTATGTGTGTGTAACCACCCCATTATACGATTATTTTCATTTCCCTTGAAGGAACAGGTCCTCTCAATGGAACGCATTCTGTTGCACCATCATGTTGTCACCGTATCCGTGAATGGACAAACAAAGCATCGTTTGAATTTTTGTAACCGAGGGCTACTTTGTTTTGTGTGTGCTCGAAAGGGAAGGGTTAGGGTTATGGGTATTTGTTTTAGTATTTTACCTTGAGTTAGAAACCACTGGCAAATGCCAGGCACATGCCACTTAAAAGCCTCAGAGCCCACAGTGCGTTCACCCTAACCATGCTGCCCTCAGGTCACCCCATATTGTGAATTAGTTTTCAAAGAGTTTACCCCCATTACTAAAACGTAAGAATAAACATCGCACATGATAAATGTTGATGATACATTATGGCTTTTCTCACAGAGCTGAAGTCGTTGTCAAAGGCTTGTAAATCATTTTTTAGAGATGATCTGGCTTGGTGTTTACACATGTGAATTAGAATTAAAGTGGTGGTGAAAAATGACTTCATTAAGTAGCAACCTTTACTTTAGAAATGAGCACAGTTTACTTCTGCTTGTTTGCTTTTTTGTTCATAGCTCTGCTCACTGGTCTTATAGATTATGGTGATGCCAGTATTACATTTTTAATGCTGCCAATGTCGTGGTCAAACCATAACCTAATATTTACCATAACAAATCGAAGAGTTGAAATACGAAATCAAGGCCAACCATTTTTTGTTGGGTTTCAGAGCTAAATAAACAACATAAACAACATGAAGAAGTATGAAGTGCATGTCCCTCCTATCTCCAGATCCCATCCAAGTATCCATTAGCTAACCGTGCTCCAGTAGGTCACAGTTCACACAGTATCAAGGGGGAGGCCTGCTTCTGTTTCCCTGCTCCTTTGTTGGTCAGGCTGATGGTGCTCTCTCGTGGCTCAGCAAACTAAAGCTACTAATGAGGCCTCTGCGCTGCGCTGTGGTCCACTTGTCCTCTGAAAACCATTCATACTAATGACGAACACGCAATATGCGGTTAGTGTTTTTATTCATGGTTTGTTTTTGTAGTTTAACAAACAATCTGCTCGCCACACGGGTCACAATATTTCTTTTTTGGTGAAAATGATTTGATCATTTCAAAACTGACAGCAGAAATCAGACTGAAATAAAAACATGCTCTTCCTGAATTTAAAAGTAATTTAAAGGTGTGTTCTGCATGAAAACCAGGAAAATGGTGGTAGTGTAGTTGCTCCTGAGCTTTTGGTCCCAAATGCTGGCAGCATCTTATGCCATTTAGCTCTCTCTCTCTCTCTCTCTCTCTCCCTCTCACTCTCTCACTTTCACTGTCACTCTTGTGTACTGGCTTGAGATAGAGCCGGGTTAGACCTACCCTCGCTCTCCAGCCTGGGTTGGATCTCATTCATTTGCTGTGTGTGTGTGTGTGTGTTGGGGGGGTGGGGGGGGGGCGTTGGATGTGGATGTGGGCACAGGCAGCAACGACCGGTTAGCGGTTGGCGTTATTGTTGTGATAATTTTCTTGTTGTTTATGCTCCTCCATGGCCAATGAGGGCGAGCATGGCTGTGTAAATAAAGGCTCGTCATTTCATTGGCACAGGTGTTGCTGTAACCAACCATTTTTGATAAGTTGCCTAATACTCGTATGAAATCAGAATTCTTTTGTTGCTAAAAAATAAAAGGTAATAATCCTACTCACCACACACACGCACGCACGCGCACGCACACACACACACCCATTCAGATATTTACACAGACAGACCCACAGCAAGACAGAAATTAAAGCACACAAACACAGTTGCAGGCAATCACACGACAAAGCAAACACACACACACAAACGCAGACACACACAAACACACACTCACACACACGCAGACAGAGTCTCTCTGACAGTTGAGACATTTTCTAAGAGCTCCACCAAAGACAAATGTTTGACATGTGATCACTTTGACTGTGTGGCTTGCATCATAATGTTGTGAGAGAGACTCTTTGAAATACACTAGGCACAGGCATGTCACCTGCTGCCTCCCTTAACACACACACACACACACACACACACACACACAGTTCCAGTCTATTTTTATATTCCTTGAACAAGACATGCAGAAAATCACACATGTTCAAGGACACACAGTTTCACACTTTCCCCTTCCAGCTCCCATATCTGTAACCTTGACTTGCTCACATTTCTGATTACCATGCAAACAGTCTTATCGTCTGAACCGAAGTTTAGGTTGAGAACACGTAGCCCCACTGAGAAATAATGATAGCACTTTGTTCAGGACAGAGATTAAAAGCTGCCTTTCTGCTCGTCATGACAATGAGCAGCACCGGCGCTTCCTCACAATGATTTATCATGCGTCCGCACAACACTCACCATGAGAAGATTAATGGCGAATCCATTCATTTCAGGAATGTGCTTTCCCCTGTCGAGACGACGCGTGAAATGTATGTATGTTTGTACCTGCGAGCTCACATGTGGAATGTAAGGACAGGTAATTCTCTTCAAGGAGTTCAAGGAGCCCCCACCCCAACCCACCCCTCCAACTTTAACTGTGACATTCTTCCACATGTGACATTTTTTTCAAAATGGAAAAAACGTCTGATCCAGTTCAATGTGAGGTGGCGTGGGAGTAAACAGAGGTAGACTAAATGTCTCTGCTGTTTGTGTTTGTGTGTCTTCAGATGTTGCAGGAGGTTGTAGTTAAAGCGCTGAAACACCACGGGATCAGTGCGGAGCATGAGCGCTTTGAGGCCTGCAGCAAGAGGCTGTTTGATATCTCCAAATTCTATCTCAAGGTGAGTGTTTTTCAGCACTGACGCATCAGTCAGCGCTGAACTGTTTGTTTGACTCTTTGTTTATTTGTCTATGTGCATCGTGTACTACAAACACAAGTCGTATACTTGTGCACATCCTCACAACAGTCTGATATTTCAATAACAAAGGTTTTGGGGGGGGGGGGGCCACATTTTCTCTCCATCATCTATGTGCATCGTGTACTACAAACACAAGTCGTATACTTGTGCACATCCTCACAACAGTCTGATATTTCAATAACAAAGGTTTTGGGGGGGGGGGGGTCACAATTTCTCTCCAGACATCTTTTTGTGTACCATGAACGTTAATCGGGTATAATCTTGTAAGCACTGCCTTAACCTCACAGCAGTAATGGAGAAATCAAATGCCTCAAATCACATAAGCCGAGCTTATAACCGATTGATTTCTTCCTCCTATGAAGAATTTCTTATTCAGTGGTAGCTCGCTGACCACAGCACCTCACACACTGCACTACACTTATTTCTTAGGCTGCTAAAAATATATATAAATGCCGTAGTGCGTCTCTCTCTCTCTCTCTCTCTCTCTCTCTCTCTCTCTCTCTCACACACACACACACACACACACGCAGTCAGTGTTGGCGGGTGAGATCCTGTGTGCGCATGCGTTGCCCCCCCCCACCCCCGCACAAACACGCCCATATGCCTGGCTGCCCCTCATATAGACTGATCCGCCTCTCAGACACAAAGCCACAAGGGATGGCCTAGATTCCAGCACATGCACACACAGGCAGGCGCTGCGAGGAAAGATATCATGCACACTCAGACACGTGAATACCAGCCAGCATGTAGGTTATACACACACACACATACACACAAACACACACACATGCACACACACACGGTTTGTTTTACTCCAGTCTAAACCATAGAGTCCACTACTGGGCTTCCAAGATTACTCAGTGTTTAACAGCTGTTGGTCAGACCAGTTATTGTTGTTTATTTAACTTGACATCTTAATTATGGAAGTTCACATTAGAACCAATAACCTCATGACACCATTAATTGAAGTAAACACAAATATTTCACTCACATCTTTCATTTGAATACAGAGTGCAGTGTGTCTCAGTGGAAGAGCATGAGCTTTGATTGCATGTGGTTGTGGATTCAATTCCCAAATTCCTCAAATAAATGTCACTTTTGATTAAAATGTCCACTAAATGAATTTGAAGTGGAATTGTAGATCATGTCAGTTCTAGCTAACCACATTTCTAAAAACATAACATTAAGCCATAATATAATCATAACATGTGGAAAAAAATAAATCTAATCTAATCTTTTAAAAAGTAAAGTATTGTTTACTATAAGTAGATTATATTGAAAATTGTAGGAAGTAATAATGACTTGCATATTATAATGTATTGCAGTAGTGTAGCATATAGTACTGTATACGAAGTAAAGATACGTGTAGTACATTAAAACAACATAGCACAGTATCACATTCACTGTGCACTACACCACAATGTGTCCCATCGTATCGTATAGTATAATGGATCACTGTATAGCATTGCACAGTGCAGTTCACCATAGTGGCGCCTATAATTAGCTTTTTATAGTAGAGTTATACATAGGGAGTTATGTAGAAAGATGTAAACTGAGACTGTGATAAGCCTGATGATGTAACAACATTAAAGTACATAAGTGTGATATAGTATGTGATGTATACATCCCCAAACATCGCCACGCCCACTCTGAGAAGTCAGCGCAACATATTCTTAGACAGTGGAGGTCACATGTGGAACTCATGCTCCAACATGATGACATTGTTGTTTTTAACATATAGTAGCAGCATAATGAATGAGAGAAGTTGTTTGTCTTTTATATATATATATACATACATACACTGTATATATATACAGCGTATGTGTAAACTATCAGTTAGCAGCAGTATCCAGGAGATCTGAGGGGATGCGAGGATGGTGGAACTTTCATGTATTATGTATAGGTCAATCATTAATGATGCATGGCCAGAAATAATGTTTAGCATTTTTAAGAACTTATATAGCGCTCCCAAAAAACAACTTGAAGAAATGGTAGTACACTATTTCATACAGTTACATTTCATAATTCATTGACAAGTTCATTATCAACAATTTATGTAAGAACTTTTGGAACATTCCTAAAAGTGGGGATAATATGAATTTTAACACAGAAATAAATAATCATGAAATAAATACATTTGAAATGCAAAACGAATTCCACAAAAGGAGACATATACACATAAATATATAAATGGCATTTCTCACAGTGGCATATCAATTTAACATCTTTACAAAAAAAATCATATTTAGAAATAACCACTAATAAAAACATCTTAGAAAAGTATTTCAAGTGAAATGTATGACTAATGACATTAGTCATAAATCACTGTGACTTGTAAAATGTATTGATACTTTGAAAATATTTATTGCAAATGAATTATGTAGTAATGGAAAAATGACAGTGACATTTATCACCATTGAAATTATATGAATATGTGCAGAAAATGTGTTTTTGAAAAGTACCAATTGTCATCATGAGATATTTGATATCATCATTATTTAAATAATCAATTATTATTTCCAAAAAATAACGGTAAAATAATCATTATAATGACAATCTCATAGTCATATGTATAGGCAATAACCTTGAATAACACACATTCCAAATGACAACCTGTGTCACCTTTACTCTTTATACTATTTTTGTTTAAACTGTTTTAAATTAATCAAATAAATTCAAGGATTATTATTTTATGAATTGACTTGATTTCTATTTCATTAAACAACCTTTTTTAAGATAACGAGTGGTAGAACTGAAAAACATAAAATAGGATACAAATGTATTATCTTCATTATTCAATATTTTGTCATCAAATGAATGTATCATCAATATTAATAATAGTTTTTTATTACAAATTAATCAATTATTTGTATTGATTAGATTTTAGTGGGTCCAGATGAATTCCAAATCATTAGTATAGGACCTTATTCCAATATTATTGGTGGTATATCAATTAAATATACGTATAAATAATGTGTAACACTTAACAAATTGTTTACTACCTATTCAGGCCGCCTGCTACGTCACGACACACCCCTATATGGTAGGCTGACAGCTGGGACTCAACAGCCTGACTGACAGTCTTTTGGACCAATGGGCACGCACTCTGCCCGGCGTCCGGGCGCTATGATTGGCTGTCCGCCTGGGGGATTATGGAAATGTATAGATATGCCTGACTACTGGAGCAGAGGGGGGCGGGGATTAGGGAGAAGTGCGGTCTTTGCTGCTGTGTTGATTCAGATCTAAAAAAACTGGAGTTACTGGGAGTCGTCGCTGCTCACATGGATTAATGTAAGTGAATTCTCACTGCTTTCAAAGGGGAATGTTCACTCTATTTCTTTGTTTACCTTTTTCTCGTTCCGTTTCCGCCGTGTAAGTGTATCTTCCAGGCCGACACGCGCACGCTTTTTTAGGCCAATAAAGTGGGCTGCTGCCGCCGCCGCCGCCACTGCTTTAGCTTTAGCCGTGAACGCTCTCTCGTGCTCCTGCAGTTATTTTGACATGCCACTCTATGGAACAATGTATCCACTCAGCCCGGGGCTAATGACAGCGTGGAGGGGCCATTTCACGGCAGCCCCCCTACTCTGTGTCTCTCTACCGTCACACAATAGTAACACAAATAACAACAATATCCCACCGTGTGTATTTATGTGTGCGCGTGCGTCGTTGAGTATTAAAGGACGTTTCTTTTTCTTCCGTCAACGTTGCTCATGTGCGCAGAGGAGGAAAAAAGGGGGTCGGCGGAACTCCATAGAAAAATGTTGAAATTCAGTTCGGACAAATCAAAGTCCGACGCTAACTTTGACTTCTTGTGTTGCGCCAAAACTTGGGGCTGGCGCGGCGTGAAGTGTTGCAACACGTGTAACCTATGCGCCGAATGTCCCGAGAAGCTGCACTGGTTCGTGGAGGGGGTAAAGTCTAACTCCCCGTGGCGTGTGTGAGAGCCGGAGCGAGAAAGACACATCTCGCGAATGAAGTTCGGCGTGACAGTGTTTGGTCCGAGGAATAACGGGACGTTGGCGTTGCTCCACCTCGGTACACTGACCGTTAGCTCGCCCTGTCTAACCAGCCCCCTCTTTCTTCTCCTTCTCCTCCTTCTCCACTGACAGTTTTATTCCATTGGGGGAAAAGTTTTTCAGCGTGACGGTGGGGGGACATTGCTTTTTCACAACCCGCCTTCAACTCTACCAGCTCCTGGCGGTGCGGCGTGCAAGGGGGGGAACACTCGGCGACCCCAGTTGCGACAACACTCGGGCCCCCCTCCCCTCTGCTGCTGCACAAAGTGAAGGTTGATATGCCACATCAGGTAAGAAGGCACCATCCAGACTGATTGAGAAGCACCCGGTTAGCATGCATGTGGGGTGGAGCTAGCTGCTGCTGCTGCTGCTGCTGTTGCTGCTGCACAACTAGCTAAAAAGATCCTGCAGCTTGCCCCTTTGTTTCCACGCGGCTCGGTGTTTACGAGGCCTCATGGTATTTCACGTTGCATATTCATTTCACATTTCAGCAAACTTGCACTGCAGCACCCGGTGCTGTTGTGTGTGCTGTTATTGTTATAGGCCCTCCACATTCCACGTGTGTGTGAGTATGTGTGTGTGTGTGTGCTGCAGGGGCCGGTGCGCAAATCCAACCAACCCCTAATGGCACCAATCCATAGTGTCGAGTAGTGGGATCTGTGTTGATGCATATGGAGATGTGGTGATGCTGTCTGTCTGTCTGCCTGTCTGTCATTCTTCCCGGAGATGGCCAGCAGCTGATGAGGAGGAGGGGGAGAGGGGGGGTGGGTGCTCCTCTTTAGGCGGGGAGGACAAAGGGAGCGATTAGTATGGAGCTGAGCTGAGCAGAATGGACACTGGCTCGACTTCAGACACTTGCTGGAGTTGGTAGTATTTTAAAGATTCAATATTTTTCTACTAGGCTAATATACCCAACTATGCACATTGTAATATGCTGCAATAGTTTAAAGGTGCAGTGTGTTGGATTTGGTGATATCTTGGGGTGAAGTTGCATGTTGTATCCATCACCTCATCCTCACCCTTCTGAGCATGCAGGTTGACTTCAGTTGTCATTAAAACTCAAAAGATGTTTAGTATGTCCACCCTGGGCTACTGTAAAAACATGGCAGCCCCCATAGAGAGGAGCCGCTCCTCATGTAAATATACACTAATGGGCATGTGTCAGGGAAATGGAAGAAAAATAATACATATAGGATATTGTAATCAATGAAAATACCAGTATCTCTTTGTTTTGTAATATTTTTTAAGTGAAAAGAATGACCGCAATCTTACACACTTCACCTATAATTGGCTGATATTTGGATCTGATATGCATTAACGGTAAATATGATAATCTCCAAAAACATTTAGAATCGTTTTAAGTATTCAAAACATTATTTAGATAAAATGAAATAGATAAATAATCTGGGAAGTTTAACTCAAGACGTCAACACCAGACAAAAGACTGTACAATGACCTGAGGCTAAGTCTCTATACAGTAACAAGTGGTGATGTCATCTCGAATGATGTCACCCCAAAAATATGTTAAAGGGTGAGTTGCTCATTATCAAACCCTGAGACTGAAGCATATTGATAACACAGAAACCTGTGATGCAGCAGTGCATAAGTGACCCATGATAATAAACCTTATATATTATTCTCTGGTGGGCGTGTCAGGAAAACACAGCTGTGCTCTCTTGCTATATGAAGTGATTTGGGAAAGCTGAAAGTGATCAGGCATAGATGGACTGCAGTGATGAGGAAGTTGTGAAAGTTCTCCCAAACATCACATGACCCTGTATCAATCTCTTCTGCAATGTCTGAGGTCAGGTGTGAAGAATTGGTTCTATACCTGAAAATTTAGTTTTTCCTCTTCCGGAACCAAAAAATAGTGGGTCTTCTTTGCAAACTTTGACATTATCAGTGGGCGTGTCCTTTTCTTCAACTTCTCATCATCAACAGTTGGTGGAAGCTGAATTGTTGGATGAACACATATCGGAAAGCTTGCAGAAGATTGTTGCGATCTGCCATCTTGCCACCTTTGTTTGTTTCTATCTGCCTATGTAATACAGAGTGATGTCCTCCCACTTTGGTTTGCCAGGTAGCACCAAGGTTCTGAGGCTCTAGAATAGAACCAGAACTGAGTCTGTCTGGAAGCGGTCACAGCTTCATTATCTGTAGATATCTTACTACACATGGACAGAACTGTCCCAGATAGCAATTTA
The DNA here is from genome assembly GCA_016785325.1 of Chascanopsetta lugubris. Classification (NCBI taxonomy): domain Eukaryota; kingdom Metazoa; phylum Chordata; class Actinopteri; order Pleuronectiformes; family Bothidae; genus Chascanopsetta; species Chascanopsetta lugubris. The sequence goes on from JAFBJT010108659.1 coordinate 31,481, forward strand.
GTATATATTCTGGTTTACTATACATACATCTATAAGTTGTGGAGTTAATGTTTCCTATTGGTTGAAGAGAAATACCCAGTCTCAATCATTTAAAAGGCTTTTGTGCCATATTTTATTAGAAGTTGTAGCATGAAAAAAACACTGCATTGTTCTTAGGGATTGTTCCGGCCTCTTTGTTGCTGTGGTGAACGGTATTGATGAAAGACACTGTCCCTTTGTTGGCTCTAACCATAACTTTAGAACGTTCTTGTTTTCTGAAGAACAACTGATGTAGCTTCCCATGTGGACATGTGTTCTACTTTCTACTATTCGTGTGCTCCCTTGGTTTAGTGAATTTTTTTTTTTTTACAAGGTTGACGTTCTCCCTGGATTGAGTAAACAAACAAAAACACTACAACCGGCTATAACATGATTCACTGACCACTTACCTCCCGCTGCTGCTGCCGCTGCCGCTGCCGCTCCTGGGCCCAAAAGCTAGTATTTCCAAGACTGCATGGTTTCATGTTGCCAGCTAAAAGGCACACACAGTACAACATGTGCCGGAGTCAACATGCTCATGAGCACCGTGACCCTATGAGTCTGGAAAAAGGTGGAACGGGACAATCACACTATCACATAGGACAAAAACACTAACCAATGTGTATTTTAAGTCTTCAGTGGGAAAAGGGTTCAAGCTTATGTAGTACACAGTGGTATTGATCAAATATGCTTTGGTCAGTGACTCTCTCTCTCTCTCTCTCTCTCTCTCTCTCTCTCTCTCTCGGTGGGCTCACTCATCTAAATGTCTTTCTTCCCTGACCTCTAAATAGGAATTCTTCCACAAAGCCAAACGGCAAAGAGAGAATTCCTCCATCACAAATGGCCGCCTTTCTTCAGCCCTGTAACCTCACTACAAGTTTTAGCACTAAAGCGCGACCCGTGGTGGGATTAGATATTTGGGCGGCCATTTGTACAGAATGAAGTTTCTTTGGAGTCTCCTTGAGACAAGTGACCAGCGCGGGGCAAAGTGAAGGCCTTATCAGTCACCCCACAATGGTGCCACCCCATGAATTATATTAGGGATGGATGTGGCTCACCAAGCCACTGCATTGTGGACCATCTGGGTGACAATAAACATGTCGCCACATGGTTCCCTCCATCACTCAAGTCCAGATAGCAGATCTGGACCTTAACTATAGCTCACTATCTTCCTGGATCTCAGTGTGACCTTATGCTACATTTGAGCCCCTTTTCCACCGTGGGAACTTTCCACCTTTTCCACCTAAATTAGCCGGGTAATAAACTTTCCCTTGATCCTAAACTTTCCTTGTAAAAAGTACTTAGTAGATGGGGTAGGACTTTTCAGATTCCCCTGAAATTCTTGAGGGGAGGAGCCTGTGTTCTGAAGCGCTCCGATTGGTGGAACACACTGGTAGAGTTGTCAGTAGCTGACAAACTATTAGCCACCTCCATCTTGGCAACATATGGTGTCGCAAAAATTATTCTGTGGGCTTGTCGTTAGCCATTCATGGCGCCACTCTGCTTGCTTGGCCTTCAGCTTCTTCTGCTTAAAGCCACCCCCTGGACTGGAGGTGTAGTGCAGTTACTTTTACCAACCCACCAAAATGCTCCGGAACTTTGAGGTGTGCTCAAAACCAGGAATTATTTTATCCAGGTGAATGAATTACTGGAAGTAAAAGATCTTGGGAATGTTTAAAACAAGCATTTTGATTAAAATTGTTTTATGTTGTAGACTTTCAAACAGACCCAACTAATAAGTGACTTGATTAGTTGCCAACTGTTTTCATAGTCACTTAATAGTCAAGTAGTTGTTGCAGCTACAGTTGAATTTTAAAGGTTGAAATTAAAGATACGGGACCAAAGGATAAAGGAGACAATCTTGCCTTTGGCAGGTTTCCTCATCAGTCACCATGTTGATTCCTTCATCTAAAGCTTCCCTCCGCCCACCCACTACCTCAGTGGGGCATAAAGGGCCCTTTTCTGTAATGAGGTGCTCAGTGGAGCACATTATGCTCAGGAGGTTTGTATTCCGCTGAGTTACAGGCAGGTTGTAAAATGATAACAGATGCATGTGGGGGCCTCAAGGTGCAGCCCACTCCTTTAAAACATGAGCGAATTCCTGGCAATATGGAATGTTTGAGTGCATTTATTCATGAACACACACACACACACACACACACACACACACTCGCACGTTTACACATTTGCACCACCCAGTCCACACACTTAGCTGCAGTGTGTGAAAAGTTTCTGACAACTTCTTGTTCTTTTTGTTCAGTTATTTTTTGCAGTGCACTTGTTGCCAGTTTGCCCTGTTTCTTGACATATATCTCAGAGGCAAATATGTAAAGTGAATTCTGTTACCATAGGAAGATGAGTCTCTGTACAGGATATTGCAGCCTTTCACCCAGATTTTGAATCTAATTGTGAGGTCAGCTGCAGGGCAACAGTTATAATGGGTTGTGTCATCCAGTGAACTGAATTCCCATCGCAGGGACATGCATAGCTAAAAAGAGGATGTCTCTGACTCTCACCAATGAGAATGTTTCCCTGTGCCCCTGGTAGCCAGTCAGACGATGAGATGTTTCTATAATCAATATTATTGATTACATGTAATAAATGGTTGTTCATAATAATAATGTCCGTACTGTACATGTATGCCTTAAGTATATGAGACATACTGAGACATATTGGAAAATTAGACCAACTCTGCTCGCGTCAAGAGGTTTATTCCGATTAAATGCTCAATACATGTATACAAACGTGTTGTGAAATTTCATGTTGGAATTAAGTTAAGTTTGAATTTAATCCATATGATCAGAATTGAAAATTTGCCTACAAACATAGCTATTATGTATTTTAGTTATATATGGAAATATGGGACATAGTGATGCACCCTTGACACTGTCAAGATACATTGCCACATTCATATAGGCTTGAATGAGCTATACAAAGACTGAAAGGGGATTTATTGTGTTTAATCAGGGACTTCATTATTTGTTGTTTGGTCTTAATATAGCTTTTTTATTGTCCAACTAATGGTTACAAAATGAATTTACAGTCACATAAGATCAGAGCTAGCATCATTTGAACTAAATCGGCAGAATTGTAGAGAGTACGGTAGCGTTAGTTTTGTCAACATTCATTAGAAAAGCCATAATTCAATATAGTCTTTCTCAGTATGGAGGAATTTAAAGTGCTATACAATGTTATATACACATGTAATATTGGTCATCCTATGCTGTTAGCTGCTGTTCAGAAATAAAATACAGCTCTGACAAGTATAGTGAGGTTCACATAACTGCTCCATGCAGATGGATCTTAATTTAGTTTGTCATCTGTGTCCTGATGATTACTGGTGGCTTTGTCACTGATTTTCTATTTATCTTTGAAAAGCCGTGGTGCTTGTTTATTTTGCTCTTGTCCAGAGTCAAATGCTGTGGTTGTGGGTCTCCAAAGTTCAGTCAAATATTTGTATACTGATTCTGGTTTAATCTGCACTGATCATCTTAGATTTAGATAATCCCTTGTAGCAATACGTTATCACAGATAGAGGCTCATGCTCCGAGAGAGGGATGTTTCAAAACAACATGCCGATCTAAATTCTTTCATATTGGGCATATCCAATTCTAAAGCCCGATCCATCACTTCTACTCACCCATCTGTTGATAAATCTCGACACATTGGAACAACAGCTGTAGCCATTAAATCTGACAGTCCTTATTCTTCCACTTCTCTTCTTACTGAAGGTCCTTGAACCCATCTTTGTCTCCACCTACTTTTCTTTAAATAAAGTAGAATTTATTTTTGATTTGACACTCTCTTTGACACTTTGACACTGTCTACAGTCACACATTCTGATGGTTGATGGGTATAATCAAAATCCCGTCAATGGGGAAATGCAATCATTTATGCCGTCTTCCACCCGTACCTTTTCACTGTTGTATTACCCCTTGAATTTCCTCTTCGGCCTTTGCTGACACTGAACACTGTCTATTTCTAAATTCAATTAAAAGACAACACAACACTCCCTGCATGGTCATTGCTGTTCCCCTCAGGCACAACCTACCATACGCCAAGAACCTGTGATAGCAAAATGTCCAGGCTTTCTTGTGGTTAAATCCCATGTGTGGAAGAACTCGACAGTAAAACAGTTTTCACATTCACTTGTAAGACATTATTCCTTCTTTTTTAATTTTTCCTTTATTCTGTCAGCCCCGGTCTCCCTCTTTGCCTCTTTCCCCTTGCTTAATGTGAATGTGTTAATCAGGGGCTAATGGATTCCTTATGGGAGGTAGTCTTGAAGCATAACTTAAATGTAGTCAAGGCTCTGGTACGGCTGGGGTGATTAGGTCTCGTTTGAAGCCCCTAAGGGGCTTGGCAAGGTAAAAGTCAATAACGGTTTACCTCTTGCTTAAAGGTCACAGGACAGCATGGAAGTAGTGCTCGCAGAAGTTTTTCTAAGACTTCAGAAAGTGAAAATGAAGTTGGTTGGCTTAAACCAGTGAGTACCTCCAGTACGATGGAGGAACATTGACAGTCATGAATTTCTTATCTCCATACCCCTTAATTCAACCAAATTGCCTGTAAGTGCAGAGTGGTCAGACCACCCCTTCAGGCAATGATCGGAACCCGGTTCGTGATTCAGACTTAATGTTCTTCAGTTCCATTTTACCTGTCAGACATGCTGGAGATAAAGCTCAGGGGCACTTTTCCTTCAGCGTGGTCATGTGGGGCTTAACATGGCCCGATAATGGCTTAAACGCTTAACAAGAGACTAAAATCACCAACCAGTCTTGGCTTTACAGAGGTGACTCAGACAGCAAATCTGAGCAGGCGTCCGAATGGACTTCAAGTCTGAATTTCATAAATAGTTGTGGGGCAATGGAGGTCAGACTTATTGACCCACACAGATAAGATGCTGACCTAAGCAGTGCAAATGTGCTGATTTTTGGACATACCAAAGTCTGTTTTCGAAGTCCATTATTTTGAGGCTAGTGATAGATTCAACTTGTTGAAGTCGCACCGAAAGTATTCCCCCAATGAAAATTGGGGTTTCACCTTTGTTCAGTGAGGGAGACGCATCAATAAATGTGTCCATAGGTTGGTCAGTTCATAATGGTAAGAAAAAGCCTCTTTTAAGATACAAAAACAAGTAGCAGTGTTTCCGTTTTCCCATGTCCCATGAACTCAGGTCGGTACATTCAAAGTCTGCCAGTGTTTTCTAAAAAGGCAGAGTTCCTTCATTGACTTTGATTTGGCTTAATTTGAATCAGAAACTCCAGACTCGAGACATTTCCTCAAGAAGGGGAACATCGATTATAGCCACCACCACCGCCGCTGCTGCTGCGGCCTTCCGTGTCCATAAACGGACTCTGTTTCCATTGATTTAAAACTGGGGCTTTTTAATTATACTGATGTGTGACTCGGGTTGCGTGTGTTTTACTGCACACACTAAAAGCACAGCTTGCTCATTAGTGCACTCACTCATTAAACCTGGAAGTGTGTGTGGACACGTATGGAGTCGCCCTATACTTAATAGGCGAATGACGGGGCCCCTTTTCAAGGTGGTGACGTTCTGCCTTTGTTCCATCTCGTCATTCAGTATGAAATTAATTATATGGGGCTGTCACTGAGCAGAATGTAAGTCTGGATGAAAGGCTGTTTAACAGATTTTTATTAGGGAATGAGCTATTCAGTATTTTGAAAGTATATGCATATACAGTCCAAATTAAAATATATCTGACGAGAGCTAGACTTTTTTAGTATTTAAAACTGAAACTTTCAACATGAAATTTAAAGCTAATGTGAACACATAAAATGCTAAAGAGCTCCCTGTGGTTTTACAAAATATTTCTGACCAAAAGATGAATAAAAACAGCCAAAATAGTGACGTTTTAATTGATTTACCATCTATACGATTGTTAAAATGAGATGCTAAGCTACAGATGAGCTGCAAAAGACACATTTATAACTAGATAAAAAGACTATAATAAGAATAATTGTTGTTTCATTATCTAATTCCAGATGCTATGTCAAACCAGTTGCATTAAGGTTAATGCAGATTTGTTGAGTATAAACATGCAGTCTGTCTCTTTTAAACAACACTATGATATCATCAGCGTATAAAGAGCGATTTGTGAGATTTGTGATTTATCACTTCACAAAATCAATATTCTTGTGATTGCAATTTTATATTATGTCCATCTGAAGATGATTTAATATACTGACAATATGGAAGAAAAGTACAGGACTCTAGATCTGTGTTATCTTCATACATAGAATCTCAATTATAGAGCAAATGTATGTACTGTATGCGTGAAAGAACTAGTTGTTTTTTTACGTATCTTTGTACGGGGATCGTCCACTTTAAAAATCAGAATTAATCTTCTTATGTCATTCCCCATAAAATACGTAGGTACTGGCATGTTCTAGTTTAATTGCTGTGGAAGGAGGAGGAAACATTTGCAAAATGAGAATGGGCTTCTTGTTGCTGGTTCTTTCTGTGACAGTCTGTTGAGGCCCCAGTATAAGGGGCTTTCAGCAGGCTGCTAACCCTCATACACCCCCCCCCCCCCCCCCCCCCCCACCCCCCCACACACACACACACACACTCCATTCCTCATTTTGTCTTTCCTGATGTTACTGTAGCACAGAGAGAGGGAGAGGGAGACAAGCCCCCTTTGGGCGATTGGTTGTCGCTCAGCAGGCCCCCCACAGAAGGCCCCACCTCTCTCATCCGGTTTGTGGGACATGTTGAATCTAAAAGTGTTGTGGGTGACCAGGCAGGCATGTGACCACACATGCGCACACATACACACCGTTAATGTCAATCGGCATATCATTACATCTGTATGACACTGTGTGAATCTCGAACATCAGGTCAAAGGATGTTATCTCTCAAAGCTAAACTAGTGAAACTTTCCATTTTTCACACGAACACATCCTCACATGTTGTTTCTTGGGATTGTGCTGTTTATGAAACTGGGTTTGTCCTGTTGGCGAATCTGTCATACTTATGATCATCCTTTCTTCATGCAACCTCTCAACCGAAACTCTTGCTCGTCCTTCCCTCTAATGTGTAACGTCCTCCCAGGAGTGTCAGTGACCTCCCTCATCGTTTACTGACATCCCATAAAGACTTTCATATCTGATATACTGTACGCTTTATGTCCCTCAAGAGTTATCTGTAAATCTAGAATATTTGGTTCTATTTTAAGCATAGACTGTATAAAGATGGACGTAGCGTCTGTGACGTCACCCATAGGTTTCTGCAGAGTGTTTATGAGGCTCGTAGTAGGCGGCTCACTTGTCGCCACCTTGCCAATGCCTAACTCTTCCTACTTCCTGGTTAATAAAAAAAAAAAAATCAGGTTTAAAAAAACATTTGTCACAGGAACTGACTACTTGAAACCAGAACGGCACCAGGCTTTAAATATATTGCATCCCTAAAGTTATCCATTTTAAAATGGAAGTCTATTGGGATTGACTCGTTTTTGGAGCCAGCCTCAAGTGGTCACCCTTGGAACTTGGAAGAGTTAAAAATAAAAATTGCATTAATTCTCATTTTAATCTTGACATAAATAGTACAACATTGTGATGTGTGGTTATTTCTTTTGAATTTTAGCAAATAAAAATGCTTTTTAAATTTTTCTTTCGACAAAGTGAGTTTTATTTGCATATTTGTTCACCGTTAAATAAAAACCATGCAGGACTGCTTTAATGCAACACAGCTGTCCCCGTTTACGTTGGGTTCTTTTTTTGTTTTGGTAACACAATTGGTCTTAAATCAAATTCCTGGTAGCAGTAAAGTCTTAATTTGCCTTTAAACATGCTCCTTCTCGTTCCCCGCACAGTCTGTCTCTTTGCCTAATTTCCCTCTGTTGTCTCTCTCTGGCTCTCTCTCTGTCTCTCTCTCTCTTCCCTCCCCTGCACTGCCAGCATTTTACGCTTGTTTTTGTCTTCTCTCCATTCCTCTGTATCCCTCTTTCTGTGCTTGCATTTTGCATTTTTCCTTCCATGTTTGGTTTTTCTTTTTTTTCTGCCTCTGTCCCGTTCCCTGTTTCCCCTCCTGCTGTGTGCTGTATTATGTAGCGTTTAAGACTCTATTTGCTTTTGGCAGCAACTGCCGGAGTCTGCTTGGGTCAAATTTGTTTGAGTGTTGTGTTGAACGGAGCTTGTAGTCTATGCCCTGGAGTATGCAGCAGAGGAGGAACACACACACACACACTTGTACACACACACACACACAATTGCATTTTGGTTTGTTGCAGCGTAGTTGTCCTAACTACTCTGAAATGCTCTGCTGTCTTTCAATTCTGGACTTTGGCCTCAGTTTATAATCTAATTAGATTATACTTGGATAGTCATATGCAAATCCATAATGGATTTCATTTTTGATGAAAGGCTGCCTGAGCCAAAGGAGACTGAAATTATTTGATTTGTAGATTCAACACATATTTTATATTCTTCCCTTTCCCTTATTAAGTAATGAAATAAACCTACTAAACCTTTACTATATGCTTAATGTGTTTACAATGTAATTCCATGATGATCACAAAGGTTTAAAATGAATGTTATAAGGTGTAGGACTTAAGTAACAACTCATCATTCTACCACTTGATGTCACTGAATCCTATTGCACTGAATCCTCGAGTTCCTACGAGTTAAATTTCAGATGCAACACTTTATTAATGACACTGAGAATATAATGAGACACAATTACATTAAGAAAATCTATAAACATTAAATGTGCACAACTTTTCTTAGAATAAAGAATAAACAAAATGGATTGATTAAAATAGATAACATTAAAAACATCTATTTTCTCTCAATTTATAAATATCAAAATAAATCAGCATATGTCTGGCAAGAGAAGTGCATATTTATTTATTGAGCTGTTTGGACTGTTTAACAAGCTTTGGGAGAGTACACACACACACACACACACACACACAGACACACACACACGGTTGGTTGGGAGTAATGTCTGTGTTCCGAACATGAAGAGTGAGCGAACAGCTCAGGCCACCAAGGCCGATCTCATAAACCAAACCTCTCTCTGACCATCGCCTTAAAGCAGAGCACTCTATGAAACGCTATGTTTGAAGACAGGCTGCCTGGCTGGGTGTGGAGTTGGCAGTGCAGTGAATGCAGATATTCTTTTTAATTAAATCTCTCTTCCTTCACTTTGAGAAGATTACAGTGTATTTCCAGGTTCCACCTTTGACACCACCCCATTTAAATTAATATGTTTGTCAAATACAGTGGTTAACTCTTCAGGGCTCAATCATATGTTGATATTTATAGCAGTGTGTTTACCCTGTCTGTTATTGATACAGCTCTGTAATCTCAGCCGCTCATTCTTATCCTTTCCTTACTTAGATCCAAGCAGGCCAGGTGGTTCTCACTGTCACTCATCCATCATCTATCTTTTGTTTACATGGGACACTGCTGTATCTATTTCTTCATATGCTCTAGGATCTAATTAAAAGTGCAGTGTGTAAGATTTGGTGACATCTAGAGGTGAAGTTGCATGTTGTATTCATCACCTCACCCTCAACTATGGTCGACTTCAGTTGTCATGAAAAGATGTTTAGTACGTCCACTCTGGGCTACTGTAAAGCTATGGCAGCCCCATATACATAGACATTAATGGGCTCAATTAATGGTGATTGATTTAAAATTAAAACAGTTGGGTGATTATAAAATCATGAAAATGTTAGTAATTGTTTTGTAATATTTTTTTTAGTAGTGACAAAAAAAATGACCGAACTCTTACACACTGCATCTTTTTATATATTCTGCAGTGATTATGTGTGTTCACCCGTGGTTCCTCCATCTCGTGTGAGATGTTATGTCGAAGCAGTCAAAATAAACGTCTGTGCCAGTCTGACACATGGGTGAATATGAAGGTGGTATGTGTGTCAGGGGTGACGGCTGTGAGCCTGTGTGAGGTGTGACATGCTTTGGAATGACATGCTGTCCATGCTACAGTGTAAACATGTGTCAGTCACCAGTCTACATATGTCCATAAAAGCAAAGTGTGTGTGTGTGTGTGTGTGTGTGTGTGTGTGTGTGTGTTTGTGTGTGTGTGTGTGTGTGTGTGTGTGTGTGTGTGTGTGTGTGTGTGTGTGTGTGTGTGTGTGTGTGTATATACATTTATATATTGTGTTTGATTTTTGACTGTGTGTGTATGCTGAAAGCTGACACAGCTGTTTCACAGTAACTCCAGTGTTTCTCAACACTATCTACAGTTTCGCTCCCTGGCCCTCCTCCAGTTGACTCCTGCCACTTCCCTCTATCACAGATTTCCCTCCCTCTCCCACCGCCTCACATTTGCTCTCTCTGTCTGTCTTGTCCGTGCATTACATCAATACCTGCAGATTCATTGTGATCGTGTGTCGCATCTGAACGTGCTCACACATAGCCATCGTTGCATCATATAGCGCTCTTACTGTATGTGTAATATATTCAGAAAGCTGACAAGTTGCACATTCTTTTCGTAGTGCATCATCACAGTCAGGCCTCTTGTTGAGAAATCTGGAAAAACATAGATTTAACAAAGAAACATTCCACAGAGATAGTAGTCCATATTTACAATATTGACACTATTGGATTAAATGGATATGGCAACAACCTGTGGCAACAACAAGGCACACTGTGTGTGAAAATCCCAGTGCATCAGCTGCAGTGTTGGACATGTCAATTTAAAAAAAGTACTTGTTACTTCACCCAAAAAGTAACTAATTTAGTAACTGGGTTGCATTATAGTAATAACTCGTTACCAGGGAAAGAAACTTTTGCTTTCATTTTTTTGTAATGTTTAAATATGTCAAAGAATTTGGACCCGCAACCTTAAATGGAACTTTAAACTCAACTATATGTTTGATTATTAGTTATCATAAGATGATATGAATAATCATAAAACAATATAGATGCATAAACAAACAGAAATCAAAATGAAATGGACATTATGATTATGTTTACTATTTATTATCATTATTGTTGTTGATAATAACAATGATAATAATAATAAAAACAGAAAACATTGTACACTAATTGTACACCGTATTTTTAATGTTGCTGTGGGACAATGTGAGAGAAGTCACTTCCTCTTTCTGGACATGATGAGAGTCTGATCTGGTGAAAACAACTTCCAGTTGCTTAATTAAAGGTACATGCCGTATTTTAGCATCGTCACAGTAATGCTAATGTAACGGCATTACCACATTATACCCTTTAAGTATGCATGTTTTGATTGTAGCACCAGCAACAGTTAGCAGGGTGATGATAATAAACTCACTGCACTCAAACCAGTGTGTGTGTTCCTGACTGTCTTTGTTGTGGCCAAATAATGGAATATTTTCTACTGGTCAAGTCAGGCCATCTCACCTTTTTCCAAGTAAACATGTTTTTCACACATTAGACTGCGGAACCAACCGCTCAGAATCATCACTCGGCCACATAAACAATTTTTTGCATAGGACTATATGACACAGATATTGTCCTTACTTAGATTGTTTACCACTGCACTTCTGGCTTAAATAGAGGCTTTCAGCCCCGTCATCCAGGCCGAAGGGCCCCTCGGCTGGCTGGGAGCCAGCGGCAGCAGCAGCAGCAGGGAGGTGAGGTGCTTTAATTCACCTCAAACACTGGAAACAAGTTCCAATACTGTATATGAAGCCGTGTAGTATCCGAGTCACTGTTGTGTCATAAGCTTGAAAACAAAACACTTGACCTCATGCCGTCTTAATGTAAACAGTCTTGCCCGTCCTCCCTGATACTATTTCCTGCCAGTGAAGAGCTGTTGCATAATTTTTTTGGGGGGGGATTTTGCAATGAGCAACTTTTCCATTCTTGTTTGCAATACATATTCATTATTTCCTCACACTGGACGGCCATTGTGGAGGCTGGCGTATTTGCTCTGGCACGCACGTACGCACGCACGCACACACACACACACACACACACACACACACACACACACACACACTGCCCCTGGAGATTAGAGCCAATCTGTTTATTGGAAAAAAGGCCCTTTTCTGCTCGATGTGGCACTTTTGCACGCAGTGTGAAAACTCAGTAAAGCATTCAGTGCAACACTTTGTCAACCCACCATGATACAATTTTCCAAATCCAGGCTATTGCCAGGCAATTTCACCTTATTTCATTCCGTCAGAATGTGGAAATTGTGTATCATTTAAAGGTGCAGTGTTTAAGATTTGTAAGTCATTATTGTCACTTCTAAAAGTATTACAAAAAAAAATCTATTCCAACATCTTCATGAATGGATAATAGATGCATGACTAAATGTTTTAGTTTTTTCCATTACCTTTAAAGGAGCAGTGTGTAAAGTTTGGTGACATCTAGAGTTGGAGTTGTATCCGTCACCTAGGATGGAGAACCTATGGTAGACTTTAGTTGTCTTTAAAACTCAAATGTTTTGTATGTCAACTTTTACTAGTGTAAAAACATGGCGGCCTCCATAGTGAGGACCCTTCCTCCTCGTGTAAATATAAATGAGTGGGCTCATTTCAGGGTAATTAAAAACATCAGTAAGTAATTATTTTGTGATATTTTTAGAAGTGATAAAAATGACCAAAATCTTACATATTGCACCTTTTGATGAAATTAGCCCATTAATGTATATTTACATGAGAAGCGGGTTAGGGTTAGGGTTAGGTTACTCTCTATGGGGGCCACCATGTTTAAATGTTTTTACTTAACATCTTTAGAGTTTTAATGACATCTGAAGTCGACCATAGGTTCTCCCGCATGTTCAGAAGGGTGAGGGTGCGGTGATGGATACAACATGCAACTTCACCACCAGATGTCACAAAACCTTTATGTGGGCAGCTGTGCCAATCTTTCCACATGCTCGTCCAAAATCTTTGTTTCCTATCTCACCGCACATTGCATTCTTATTTACTTCTCTGTATCCCAGCAGATTTTCATGATTTCAGTGCCGTTGTGGCTCGGATCGCAAGCCTTTCTTTTAAACATGAACTCTGGGGAATGTCAACACCATGGGATCCTAGATTTCACAACAACACAGAAAAAATCCCTGAGGCATTCAGACGAAGGGTGGCACAGCATTCATTCAGGAGGCAGAACGATTTGTTCTCAGCGGCATTATATTGTTTGTTTGCGTTCATCAACATGGCTGCTCCCTCCCTCCAGTTGTGCGTCGGTCTGAGAATCAAAGTAATTCAACCACACTTAGACCTGTAAAGAAGACAGTGTTATCCCTAAGATGATGTTGACAGTCATCTAGAGCTGAAATGATTAATTAAAGGTGCAGTGTGAAAGATTTCCAGAATTTTTGTCACTTCTACAAAATATTACAAAACAACTACATACTGACATTTAATGATGTGTAAGCTCCAAAATGTTGTATTTTTTTCCATGACCCTGAAATGCCTATTCAAAGAACTGTTTAGTTTCTGTTAAGAGTTTATAGACTCTTAAAGGTACAGTGTCAAATTCCATCAAGTGGTGAGTGTAATGGCCTTCACCCAAGCATACGGCAGAATCCATGGCAACCATAACTCATCATAAAAACTCAAAAGAGGCTGCCAATAGAAACTGGAATAATGTCATTTAAATCTCTCATTATTTGAACATGAAATAAATGTCTTATCTCATGATGAATCATTTATTGTGTGCAGATGAACTATACGTTTTCCTGCAGTGCTGCTTTGCAACAGCTGTTGGACCTTTTTGGATTTATGCAGCTAACGTGGTGCTGACACATGATTCCTGGCCAAAGAGAGGAATCGAATTATATAGGCAGACGGTTATAAAGTAAATATTTCCTGCGTTGTACAGTAGAGGGGAGGCTCTTAAAGTAAACCGTGAGGTCAGATATGTTTTACTAACAAAGTGTGAAGTTGCATGCTGACGGGATCGGGATTGATACCAAGGTCTGGCTGTGGTTAATGTGGATTTGGTATGAACAGAACTGTAAGGAAAGGTCAGAGCATGTGTGTGTATATTTACAATATCCATCCATCATTGGAAAAAAAAAAAACCCTTTTTTTTTTTAAATGAAAAGCTAAGTTAAAAATCACTCGGCCACACATTTCTTTTCTATCCCGCCTCCCTTCTGGCAGCTCTGACTGGACCCTGCATCACTTACGTAACGCTGTCATTCCATGAATGCCTCGCATCTGAACTGTTTTTTCTTTGCACAGTCGTCCTTGAAAATTGAGCTGTTATTCCTTTTTAATTTTAAAAGGCCTGTATTGGCTTTTACAAAAGATGACTCAAGGAATCATCTTTCACTCCATTTACAAGAGTAACGGCACAGAATGTCATGCAGTTCTGTGCAGCGACCAGAAACAAAACAGTGGTTCTTGTGCATGAAATGATTCATGTAACCCATCCACCACCATGATGGTTGTAATGAAATGTCATGCCATGACCAACTGAATGGTGATGACCACAGACTGTACAGAAAGATGGGTATAGCGTCCGTGACGTCACCCATCTTGCAGATGCCTAACTCCTCCCACTTCTGGGTTCATCCAAAAACAGGTAAAAAGAGGTGGAGCACAGATGGAGCAGGGGTGGGCCCATGGTGCTGTCACAGCATCCACAGAAAGTGCCAGCTTGGGCCAGGCGTCACTCAAGAGGCCACACCCCCCAATTATCCACAAATTCAATGTGCATAATTGAGACCAAAACGTAGTTTGTACCGGGCTTTATACATGTTTAATTCCCCTCAAACCATTTTAACATGGGGGGCAGGGGTCCTATGGGGATTGACTCGCTTTTAGAGCCAGCCTCAAGTGGCCACCCAGTGAAGTGCAAGTCTTTCCACTTCTGCACCGGCCTCATCCTTCAGCCCCGAAAGTTAGTGCTTGGTAGTGATGCAGCATTGCCCTTTAAAATGATAGAGCTGGCCATCTACATAACTAAATAGTCCCAGATGCCAAATACACTGCATGTCAACAATAGCATTGCCATCTTACTTGCCTTGTAAACTTGATAACCAATTTAAGAGATGACTAGTGTTGAAAGTAAATTCTCATACATTAACGTGTGCGGTTAACACTCTGTTGTACTGCTCAACTTTGTTATCTCTTTCTAGCATTGTTTGCTAATAGGCTAGCCGCATCCGAAGTCATTCGTTGGATACAAATGCAATTACTTTTACTACTGTAAAAACATCACATGCAATCGCAACAGATTTGTATTCTTAATTATGTGTTGTTTATATCTTTGTTTGAATGACAATAATGATAGTATCATCACTTTGAACCTGGTCCTTATGGTTGTTTTAAAGTGCTATATAAATAAAGTTGGATTGGATATTGTCAGTCTGAATGAATTTAGCCAAAGAGCAGATGTCAAGGCTGGGGTTTTGTTTCTTTGTCCTTCAAAGACCGACTTACCACTTCATTCCAAAGAATAATTACAGTATGTGTGTGTCTGTGTGTGTGTCTGTGTATACACAACACAGCCACGGAAACCAGGCAAGAGTGGTTTTGTTATCCAAGGATGTTTGATGGTTTTATCCAGAGACTTGAAAACCAGGCGACAAACAACAGCAACCACAAAGTCCAAACAGAGGCATTGTTATTTATTTTCTATAACTCTTATCGTGTGATTGCGGTGATATCGTGAGGACCCACTGACTCCAGTCCGTGCACTGTACACATGCATGTGAGCACTGCACATCTGCAGAAGGAGGCAGATGAAAGCACGGCTCCCTGTTGCGTCTCCTCCCTCCTGTTCCCTCTTGTTTACAGTGGTGCCGGTCGCCGCAGAGTCGGAGCTGTCACTCAGAATCAGCTCTCACTTTCACATGTGGTGATTCGAACCCGCTCGTGTTGAAAGAGAACAGTCGTCATTGACAGACGTGTGTGTGTGTGTGTGTGTGTGTGTGTGTGTGTGTGTGTGTGTGTGTGTGTGTGTGTGTGTGTGTGTGTGTGTGTGTGTGTGTGTGTGTGTGGGGCTCATCAGGGATTTGATCCATAAATCTTGTTTAGACAGTTGTGATTATATGTTTGTGTTGTAACTGTGCGGATGTCGTGCTCTTGTGTGATGCTCATTGTGTTGCCTTCTCTCCATTTTGTTTTCCTCTCCTTGAATGGGTTTCAAGGACGGCGGATACACAAAGGAATATAATCTATAAACGTAGCGACAGGGAGGACGGCTTCAATGACATGTTTCAAAGAGAGGTTTTCTGAGAAAGTTATGACTTTCTTTTTTCATATACTGTACAGGAATTCAAGATATGGAAAGTATGACTTTTGACCAGGTGCAAATAATTCGGATGAACCAGAGTAAAATAGTGCATGCAACATATAACAAGATCATTTCAAGGTTCCTTGAAGGTGTTGTGTGTAACATTTCGGTCTTTTTTGTCACTTTAAACTGACATTTACATGAATTCATAATCACCTAAATGTTTTACCCCTCATTTAGCCCTCTCGACGGGGGCCACTGTGTTTTTACAGAAGCCCAGAGTGGACATACTAAACGTTTTTTAAAGTTTTAAAGTAGGTTCTCCTGCATGCTCAGAAGGGTGAGGTGATGGATACAACATGCAACTTTATCTATAGATGTCACCAAATCTTACAGTCTGCACCTTTAGGGGAGAAGAGGAGGCTGGGGGAGGAAACGTGGCAGAATCTGCACAGAAGACAGAGATGTGAAGTTATGGCAGAGAGAGAGAGAGAGAGAGAGAGAGAGAGACTGACTGACTGTCTGTGTAGTGTTATATGAGAAAGACTGCCAGCTCTAATGTAATGTTATCTCTCTGGGACGGACAGTTTCATAAAGTGTATTAGAACAAATTGTTATCCTCAGCACTCAAGTGGTGGCCCTTTTCATTTTATTGAGATTCTTTTCCTAAACAAGATCCTTCAAGTTAAAGTAGTGGACATTTCATTCCCTAGAAGTAACATGATTTCATGCCCCCCTCCACTAGAGATGGCTTTCATTGTATGAACATAAATAAAGTGATATCTTGGAATTGGTGCTTGTGTTGCGGATCATAATATTTTTACCGTCCATATAATACGATCCCATAGATGTTGCATGAGCGCTGTTCTCTGTATAGGTAATTTATTAAAAGAATAACTTGTACACATGTGGGCAGGTGCATGAGACGATTGTCTGAAGTTGCATTTCCAGTATTTACTAACATCTCATCTGAGCTTTTCAGAACTTGAATGAGATCTGTCATATTTTTCTAACAAGGTAAATAGTTTGTTTACATGAGTATTTCTGAAATATTTTCATAATTATTTATTTTTTTATTTTGTTATTTTTACAATTTTAAAGATATTTTTGAAAATTATTTATTTGTCATTTTATTTGTCCATTTTGTAAAATATTTGTTCCTTTTTTAATGTATTTTTTAATCATTGATTTCTTAGTTTGAAATGTTCCCATTTTTTACATTTCAATAAAATGTATTTTATTTATG
Source organism: Chascanopsetta lugubris (assembly GCA_016785325.1). NCBI lineage: Eukaryota > Metazoa > Chordata > Actinopteri > Pleuronectiformes > Bothidae > Chascanopsetta > Chascanopsetta lugubris. The sequence continues at coordinate 48,921 of JAFBJT010108659.1, forward strand.
TTATTCGTTTTTTGTAATGTACATCATACATGCAGCAGTATTACAACCTCAGTGCTGAACCATTGACAACAGGTCTCAGGCACAACTCTTTGACGCGCCATGTCAGCTGTGGAGGTGAAGATAAGAAGCGCACCCCTCAGAGAACAACATTGAACTCCTCACAGGATCTGTTTCATGTTTGCTTCTCGCAGGGAAGACGAGAGGAGCAGTTAAGGGAAACTGTGGCCACTGCTGGTGATACTCGTGCCAGCTGAATTCCAGTGGTCTTGGCAGTGGAGGAGTCAATATGTTCTTTCACTCTCCCTTTGTTTTTAGTTATCGATAAGAAGTCTTATCCTGAGATCCGCAATCTTTTCCTATTGTGGTGATCTAGGCTATTTTTCCGACTATTGAGTCTGACTGAACATTTAAATAATTCATATTTGGTGTTTCAAGTTTGTCATGTAGACCTGCTGTGCCAGTGTTATTTATTTATTGAGTTAGTTTGCAGGGCAATGTCCAATGTGTGTAAATCATTATTAATTTAGGCCACTGTTGTTGATGTACACTGGGATGGATAATCCTGCATCCATAAAGTAGTGCATTTCAATCTCTTGCCAGTTGCCTGGTTAAAGGTGCAGTGTGTAAGATTTGGTGACATCTAGAAGTGATGTAGCATGTTGTATCTACCACCTCACCCTTCTGAGCATGTAGGAGAACCTATGGTCGACTTCAGTTGTCATTAAAACTCAAAAGATGTTAAGTATGTCCACTCTGGGCTATGGTAAAAACATGGCGGCCCCCATGGAGAGAACCCCTTATTTTAATGTTCATGAACAGGCTCATTTAAGGATTATGGAGGAAAAAAAATGTTAAAATGATTTTAAATCCATGAAAATGTTGGTATTGGTGGTAAAAATGACATAAATCCTACACACTGCACCTTTAACGTACTGTTTCCGATTTGTTTTTGTCGCTTTCAAACCAAAACAAAGTGTCTGTTGATCGGGCAACAGGCGAAGGTGCTGACAAGTATCACGCAGAGGTTTCCAGGCTGTAGTTGTGTTGCTCTGCGGGGGCCATGCACTCATACTGTGCATGCACATGGAACACACACACACACACACACACACCATAGACCTAAAGACACAATTAGCCAATGAAGCCCTGCTGTTTGTATTCAGCAGGGACTCGTCTAATCTCAGTGATACATCAAGAGTTGCACGTGTTGTTACAAGTGCACACACACACACACACGTAATTATGCCTCATTACTTCTTGCTTTGCATATGAATATCGTTAGTTTGAAATTAGAGCAAAGCATTGCTTTTATTGATCACACTTCTAAATGGTTTCTTCTGTTTGTCTGTAGCTTTGTGCCTTGGTTATTATCTTAAAGGTGCAGTGTGTTATTATCTTAAAGGTGCAGTGTGTAAGATCTTTTGTCACTTCTAGAAATATTACAAAACAAATGCATACTAAAATGTTCATGAATTTATAATCACCTAAATGTTTTATTTTGCCCTCTATTACCCTTAAATAAGCCCATTAATGTATATTTACATGGGGCGCGGGTCCTCTCTACCGGGGGGGGGGGGGGGGGCGCTTTTACAGTAGCCCAGAGTGGACGTACTCAACATCTTGCTCAACAGCAAAAGATTGCCACCATAGATTCTCCTACATGCTTAGATGGGTTAGGGTGAGGTGATGGATACAAAATGAAACTTCACCTCTTGATGTCACCAAACTTTACACGCTGCTCCTTTTAGAACCTGAATGCTAAGAAGGACATAGTGAATACACACACACACGCACACACGCGCACGCACACTCACTCCACAACGTTGAAACCTGCTGAACGGAGCTATTCACCCTTGAGTGTCATCTTCAAATAGAAACACATGTTATTACCATAAATCTCTTACTGTACCCGTGACGCCACCAGGCATTGTGCAAAGGTCTCATGCAGCTAACACCTTGTGACAAGCCCAACATGTTTACATGTTCAGCCTGAGCGCTTATCTTACCTGTTTGAAACAGGGCCTCTCTCTACTGTACATACTGTATGTACTGTACTGCACTGTGACTTACTGTACATGGTACCAATGCACTGTTATGGTATGTTGCTACATCTCTATTGGGGCATTGTTTCTCATACATTATAAACAGGAAGCATTTAAGTGTTGGTTCCATAACTTGCAAGATGACGCATGAGATGCTGAAATGTGAGTAATAGCCCTTCATATGTAAACAGTTGCGCAGATTAAAGGTGTAGTTTGTAAGGTTTTGGTCATATTTCTCATTTCTATAAATATTACAAAACAATTACTGATATTTTTATGAAATCATATTCACCTAAAAGTTTTATTTTCTTCCACTACCCTTAAGTGAGCCCATTAATGTATATTTACTTGGGGGGGGGGGTCCTCTCTACGGGGGCCGCCATGTTTTTACAGAAGACCGGAGTAGACTTACTAAACATCTTTTGAGTTCTATTGACAACTGATGTCTACCATAGGTTAGGTGTGGTGATGGATATTACATGCAACTTTACCTCTAGAGGTCACCAAATCTTACACAGCATGGTCAACAGCATGACCCTCTATACTGGTGGTTGGGGATTATAGTGGTTATTTTCGACCAAAACAGAATCATGTGATCGGAGTGTGATGAATCGCTAAAGGCTTCTCTGGAATCGCAAAGCATTTGCAAAAGCAAACGCAAAAGAATTTCCAAAATTAAAGGTGCAGTGTGTAAGATTTGGTGTCTCTAGAGGTGAAGTTGCATGTTGAATCCATCACCTCACCCTCACCCTTCTGAACATGCAGGAGAACCTGTGGTAGACAGGTTCAGTTCTCATAAAAACTCAAACGATGTTTAGATCGTCCACTTTTACTACTGCAAAAAACATGGCGGCCTCCATAGAGAGGACCTGGTCCTCATGTGAATATACATGAATGGGCTCATTTACGGGTGATGAGGAAAAAAATAAAAGATTTAGCTGATTACAAATTCATGAAAAGCAGTTTGTAATTGTTTTGTAATATTTTTAGAAGTGACAAAAATGACCAAAATCTTACAGATTGGGTCTTTAAACTTTAAGCTTTATTCAAACATCTTTAAGGTATTTTCAAACAAAGTAGTAACAGGAATGTATCCACTGACCTCTTACCTGATAACCTATGAGCTTGGAGGGGCTGATTGCATTGACCTCACACTAACACAGCACATGTCTGGCTCTGTGTCCTTCACAATTTCATTTCACTGGAGCCACTCTGCGATATTTTTCTAGCAAAAGAAGACATTAAAACCTCCAAAATCTCAATTGGAAAATTTCATTTCTGCATTTTTTTTGGCCCAGAGAGGTCAACCTGAGCAGCCTGTTGTTGCCGCTCCTTAGCAATCAGGTGACGATTTGTAATGAAATGTGTGTGTGCATGTTCTTCATATTAGGACTGTAAGAATGCATGACTATTGTCAGTCTTTCTCCCTGTACTTCTTTCCTCATACTTGTCTGTATATATATTAGTGGAAGTGGAAGCTGCTATTGCTATGCCAATCTCAGCTTTCATGAATTAATAATCATGATTTTTTTGGTTACCCTAATAAGAGCCCATCTATGTTTATTTACACGAGGAGTGGGTTCTCTATGGAGGTAGCCATGTTTTTACAGTAGGCCAGAGTGGACATACTAAACATCTTTTGAGTTGTAATAACAACTGAACCTGTCTACCACAGGTTCTCCTGCATGTTCAGAAGGGTGAGGGTGAGGTGATAGATACAATTTGCAACTTCACCTCAAGAGGTCACCAAAGCGTACACACTGCACCTTTGAATATTGTAAAATAACTGTCTTCGTACTTTAGACTCATAGATTTACATACAAGTTAAAAGGTAAAGATACTGTAAACACACTGAATATATTGCTACACAGTTCATGGGCAATGTATGCTTCAGACTTTTAGACTATTATACTATTATACTATAACTATCTTTAGACAATCATATGCCTTTAAGCTCTCGCGGGCCACAGAAAATAATCTTGCGAGTCACATTTGAAAAAACAAAACATAGAGTTGAACAGTAGAAGCAGTAAGATAGATTAGAATTTAGATTAAATTAGATTAAAATGAAATAAAAATCAAATCAAAATTCAAATCAAAGCCCTACCCAGCACCAAAAGCCAACGTGAAAAGTTTGGCACATGTGGTCTATTCCATCCCGGCTTGTCTGTTGATTCTCACATTTAAAAAAAACATCAACTTGGTAAAAGCACTTGGACATGTAATGGCCATTACACTGTGTTCATTTGTTTTTTTCAGTCTCTTCTTGGAACAAGTGTTCGCTGTGGGTGTCCGTGTCCTGCTTCAAGTTCAGTCATATTTCTATGTACAGGATGTGCCGGAGCTGGTAACTAGAAAACAGGAAGGGAGAGTGACTGAGAGATGGAGCGGCGAGAGGATGAGTCATTTTCTCTGTCAGACTCTGTTGTTTTCCACTAAACCCTGTTATTTTCGCTCCTAAAAATTTATGCCAGGTAGTGGGTGGAAAAAAAGACTCCCTTTTTATGTTTTCACATTTGGTGTAATTTTATAATGGGGACAGACTGTGGTTAAACATTTGCATGGACGTGTCCTCGTCTAACCGTCACATCTTCCTCTCTATTCGGACCAAAATATACGGTCAAATTACCAAGTACAAGATGAATAAAATGGTAAAAGATCTTAAAGGTGCAAGGTGTGTAAGATTTTGGTAATACCTGTCACTTCTAAAAATATTACAAAATAATTACATTAAATGTTTTTTTTTCCTTTTCTGTTTTTTTTTCTATTACCCCAAAATGAGCCCATTAATGTATATTTCGGATTCCTTAGGATTGCTGCTTGTGATAAGATAAGATAACCCTTTATTAATCCCACAGTGGGGAAATTGTGCTCTATAATTCCTAATTTTGTCCCAATACTGTACATGCAGACGTGGGTGTGGTAAAATGAATATCAATCATGTTTCTGCGTTAAACCGCTTCCCTACCCTATGCATAGACACGGACCCCTACACCACACTCCAACAAAGACCGCCCTCTTATACTGGCAATGGTCTCCCCTGCCTTCACCTTGGACTTGCATCTGTATCACATCTGTGCCTTTCGGAAACATTTGGTGTTTTTATGATGCAAACAGAGACACCAGACTGGAAAAGTGGTGAAATGACCAGCACCATTTTCATGCCACATACCCTTTTGTTGACGTTATTGCAGAGTGACGCACGCACTTTGAATTAAACAATATGTTTGTAGGCCACAGGCGTCCCTATGGCATAGCCTCCAGGCTGGTTGGTTGTGTGTGTGTTTGTTTTACTGCATGTTTGGAGACCGGCAAAGGATGCTCCTATATCAATTGTTTTCATCGGCTGGGCTTAGAACAGTAATGCTCAACTGGTGGGTGGCGACCCACAATTTTCACTGGGTTGCAGGCCTTTTGGAACACCAATACATTCTGACATTTTCATGGATTTCTAATCACCTAAATGTTTTTTCCCCCCGTCACCCTTGAATGAGCCCATTAATGTATATTTACATAAGGAGGGGTCCTCTCTCTGGGTGCCACCATGTTTTACAGTAGCCTAGAGGGGACATATGGCGACATACTAAACATCTTTTGAATTTTAATGACAGCTGAAGTCGACCATAGGTTCTCTCGCATGCTCAGAAGGGTGAGGGTGAGGTGATGGATACAACATGCAACTTCACCTCTAGATGTCATCAAATCTTATACACTGCACCTTTAAGACTGCAGCTAATAGACATTTGCAATTTCACAGATGGAAGAAAACCAGCACAGTTTCTTTACATATGTTAATTGATGAAGTATGACACCGGCGACATGAAATATGGATGTTCTTTTATTGAGGAAAAAAGGGCAAACCATCGTTAAATTAGTTTCGATTTGGGTCGTGGCCTGAAACCAGACCAATTGAGAACTACTGCCGTGGATGAATGGATGATTGGAGGATTGGATGGTTGTCTGCCTATTGGACATCCAGCTAGCGTCTCTGGCTACCTTAAGAGAACACCTGACTCCTCAATCCATTGCTTACTCGCTTTAGTTCCAGATGTTTAGCTCTTGACTTGATCAAAAGATGATATTGCCCACTGTGCGTTTTGTGTGTTTGCAGATGACAGGCAGAACACGTTGGTTTCTCCGGTTGCTCTTTCATTTTGCACGCTCGTTCCAAGTGAGCGGACGGTGAATTAGAGACACGAGTCACGGGCCATTAAACCAGAGGGGCTGAAAGACATTATGCTAATGGCTAGCACATTTCCCGCAGACTAAAAGATTGATATTTGGTTGCTACCAGTGTCGGTAATGACATTGTGTGACATGCTTCGCCAACAGGATGTGGCCAGTAAAATCATCGGCTGTGGTTATGATGTCATGAGATGTATGAGTAATGGTTTACGACGTTTGAGTTCAGGAACTCTATGATCTCATTGTGGATGTTTAAGGTTTTTAAGGAACCTAATTCAACCTAATGAATCAAAATGCAAATAGAACAGGGCTGAATTAGAAAATAGAAGTTTGAGTGGTGGCTGGAGTCTCAGCTTTTATTGATGACCAAACCTGTTTGTATATTAATTTGTGTAAAGACTGTAGCCTTTATTACTGGATCATCATTTCCCCTCGGCCTATTTTGTGACTTTAGATCATCAATATCTTCATCATATCATCAACACACTTCCAATAATAACAGTAATTACAATAACCAGTAATAACAACACCACTGGGATTGTTGGCAGAAAAGGCTGCAAATCACACACACACACATACACACACACACACACACACACACACACACACACACACACACACACACACACACACAGAACGTCTTAATGTTCCCAACAGCTTATATTACATAACTTACGCACTGCACCTTTAATGTCTGCTGAGGTGAATGTAAACAACTCACCTCAATATACCACAACTCCAGCTCCTTCTGTTTCCATCACCCCCACCTCGGTATTTTCCTTTGTTCATGTAACAGCACAGTGGATCAGATTGTTACAGTGCTCTCCTCAGTGTTGGATGTTATCTTGTAGCACTAGCAGCAGTTCCCGGTAGCGGGTGGTAGGGGCACTCACAGGTCAGTAGCAGCACGCTCTCTTGCACATCACAAATAAATGACAGCTTGTGTAATCACAGAGGGCCGGTGGTCTGTCTGCCTGTGGAGAACCTCATGCCCACTGGAGGAATGTACACAGTTTAAAGGTGCAGTGTGTAAGATTTCTGTAATTTTTTTGTTACGTCTATAGAAACAGAAGATAAAACAAATATATAGACATTTGTACAGATGCATAATCACCCCAATGTATGACTTGCTTTTTACACAACCCCTAAAATCAGCCCTTTAATGTATATTTTCTCCCGGAGCGGGTCCAATCCTTGACGGCCGCCCTGTTTTTACAACAGCCCAGAGTGGACATTCTAAACATCTTTTGAGCTTTAATGACAACTGAGGGCTGCCATAGGTTCTCCTGCATGCTCCAATGGGAAGGGTGAGGTGATTGGTCACCAAATCTTACACACTGTACCTTTAAGGAAAACATGTAGGGATACAATAGATATTAATGATGTCCCACCTTAAAGTGTCACCTCACAGGTGTAGCCATGTTCTGAGGCTGTTAATTTCTTCTACTTTTATATTTGAATAGATCAACACTTGCATATGAGTCAGTGTTTTTTCATGTGCCCTGGTCGCCATTGACATTTCAAGTGCGGTTGGTTGTTTGATCCCCTCTGTGCATGCTTGTGTGTTGATGGTCAGGTATCCAAGGGCTTACCTTGTGTCAGAGTAGTGGCATTAAAAATTCAGGCTTGGGTGATTACACTTGAAATCAGAAAGTGATACTTGATTCTGCCATCTCCAAACACCAGGCTGAAATAAGACACTTCTGATCAACCTTCACTATCCACTACTACAAAATATTTTGTAGTAGCGGAAGTTGTCATTAGCATTTCTTTAACTGTATTTGATTGTCTTTATTTCTAGATTTGCAAGGGACATTGATTGACAGCTGTTTTTTAAGTTTGATAGAAGTGTGAGTTTGTTAGTTTTCTTCAGCCATTTTTCAAAATTGTATTTTATTGTTTGTAAAAACTTTTTTTTTCTTAATTAACATTTTTTGCAGACAGTAAATAAATGTATTACATTGTCATAAGATGCATTGCAACTATAATAATAATAATAATAATAATAATAATAACAATACTAATTATTATTGTTACCAATATTCATAATCATAATAATGTAATACGTCCACTTTAATATTGATGATGAGGATATAATGATATTAATAAAACAGATAAATAGATTAAATATGATTTGAAAAAGAACGCCTTATATCAGAAAACTCCTTTCATTTAATGTAATAGAATTGTATTTCAATACATTAAATATCGCTGTCTTTGCACACTGTCACCTTAACGACAGGTATCTATCGTAGGGTCTCCATTTCAATGAACTGTGCAGTTGGACAGACTGACTTAATAACTGATGTTATTAGCGAATGGGTTAACCATGAGTCATAAACCAAACACACTGGACCTTTGATACATTCAGAAGAGGAACTCTTATATTTCCATCTTAAACCGCCCACCGTCCAACAGTCTATCATTTGTTTCAGTTTGAGGCCAAATGATGTGGAAGTGTCTATTATCTTCATGAAGTCGGACCCCTCTCGGTCTGTGAGGGGCCCTTCTGCCTCACCGAGTGCCAGGCCCTTCTCTTCCCTCACAACTCCTCTTCCCTTTAACCGCTTGCCAAGCCTCATCGGGGAATGTGGAAGCGTCTGTTCTCCAGCACAGACTGAAGATCCATCACTTGAGTTTACTACCCCCTGCCCTGACCCAGAACCACGTTGGCTTTGATGATTACCTACGTTTGTTTTAGAGCTGCAGCCACTGATTATTTTTGTAATCTCTTCAATTCAATTAAGCGATTATTTGAATAGGTGTGTGTGTGTGTGTGTGTGTGTGTGTGTGTTTGCGCGGATGCGTGCACGCTCAAGAGCATCTTATGAGTAGCAGCGCATGTTTCGTCAGTTCCTTAACCTTAAACAGTTGCAGCAAAACATGAAATAAATAATTAATTATTTGATTCAGGGAATCTGTAATTGAACAATTTTTTTTTGATTTTTCTTGAGTCGATATGTCAATTAATCGATTAATCCTTTCAGCTCTAGTTTGTTTATGTATTTATTTTCCCATGTGGCTAGGCCTGTTCTCTGCCAACCTCCATCTTGAACTTGCGGTTTGTTTAAACATTCCGGAGCTTGCTGACAGACACTTTAACAACATCTTAACGTGAACCTGCGACGGAGTGACGTTGGAGAAGTTGTTATTGATTTACACATGCATACTTGGCAGTCGACATAATGGGGAGGAGCTCCATGACACAATACCGCCACGGAGGATAAAGTGGGTTAATGCTGCCGTTGTAACTATAATTACCTGCTGAACAGCAGAGGGCTGGTGACTGGAGACGGAGTGTGTTAATTCCTGGACAGGAAACTGGAATAACAAGAGGAGGACATTTTGGGGCTCAGGGTATTTAAGTGTTTATTTCATTTTATTTTATTTCATTATTTGTTTGTCTTTTCTCATTATTTGGAATAAGATACTGATGTGTGCGATTTCAATTTAGTGCATTGTTGTTTTGAATTATTGCCATCTCTAATTGTGGCATGTGGGTGTGTTCATCATTTGAATGCATGCTCCTCACCTCTTGGCATCCCCCACTTCCATTAACACATGGAAATGATTCTTCAGGGTGGATGTAGTAGCTTCTGCTTTTGGCTCCGCGTGGTTTCTGTACGAATGGTCTCCACAGCTTTCAAGTTAGGAATGGACAGGGTTGAATTTCCCTCCAAAGTCCAAGTTAGAAGCAGAGCATTAAAAGGATCTGTCTCGTAATCCCGGTCACAAGATGTTATCTTAACTTTGCAATCCGTGTTGGAGAGAGATTTCATTGTTTTGATTCCAGAAGAGGTGTGATCGTTTCTTAAAATAGCTCGACTTCAGCTTCATCGCTGAGACTCTTAAAGGTGCATTGCAACAGGCGATTCTTTTAATTTTTTACCTGAAGTGACCCAGGTCAAACTTTCACACATGATGCATGCTTGCACCCAAACCACATGGTCCTGACAGCTGGCTGAGTATGTTGCTGTGTAGCATGTAGCTTCCTCTGAGCCACATGCTACTCTTAGCAATGTGTGATGGGTCTGAAACATTGTCTGTATATAAAGATGGGACGTAGTGTCCGTGATGTCACCCATAGGTTTCTGCAGAGTGCTTATGAGGCTCGTAAACCTCGATAGAATAAGAATAAACGAGTTTTAGAAAAATGACTTCCCGTACAGTTTTCACAGTAGCGAATGGGACTGATTAAAACTAAGACAGTCGTTTTTAGCAGGCTTTAAACATGTTTAACCCACTGAAAATGTTTACCATGGGATTCTATGGGGATTGACTCGCTTTTGGAGCCAACCTCAGGTTGCCACCCTGTGAACTGCAAGGTTTTCCACTTCGGTATTGGACTATGCTTGGTCTGAAATTGACACCCTTAATTATGTTTATAATTAGACATACTGGAAGCAACATCTCAGCACCTAATGATTTAATGATGACCAGTGTAGCTGCTACCAACACAATTAATGACCCTCTTATCCCACTAAGTTGTACTTGGCAAACCTCACTTTAATCCAAACAACCCCAAGATTTGTAATGTATATAGCCGTTGTCTCAGAGTAGCAGCCACCTACAGTGACAGATATTCCAGATATGCCACACATACTATGACAAATGGAGCAATTTTCCAATAACAATTGGATTTAAGGGAAAGGAAACCTCTCAGATGAGTTAGTTTTGGATGTGGTGAAGAATGTTAAGTGAATGAAAAGAGTCCCCTCTGTGTGTTGCCTGGCCGCACAATGCACCTTACATTCTACTGAGCTAATATGTTAGTTTTGGCTTGTTGCCTTCCCCTTTTTTTATACATGCTGGAGGCTTTGGCAGAAAAATCCTCACTCTCACTTTCTCATTTTTCATATAATATTTTTTTATTGAAGTTTCTCAGTTTGTCACTTCATTCGTTTGCAGTTGATTGCACACCATTTGCCTCCAATTATTTTGACAAATGAGGAAATACATACATGTGGCAGCTGGGATTTAAAGAAGAGCTTTGTGTCCAGTGACAATGATGAACAAAAGTAAATAATTAAGTTAAAGTAAACTTTAAAGTTTGAAATTTATAAAATGGCTGCCATCAGTATAGTAGTTTTATAGAAATCAATAATTACAGACTCACTAACTTTTGGGAAGAAGCAAGAAAAGACAAAGCTTACGTAGAAAGATGAAGGTAAAAAGAGAAAATAATATTAAAGTTAATAATTGAACTGAAAAATAGAAAATAAATAAATAATTGAAAAGGAAAAAATAGAGAGGAATTAGATTAATAAGTAGATAATTAACTAAATCGATAAAGAGAAATAAACCTGTCATGATATCAGTAGTAGTGACAACAAGTAGAAGGGGATATAGGGAAGAGATGTGGGAGCTCGAGTTGTCTGTGGTGAATTTCCTTGAGTGGTAGACCTGAAAGGCTCTCTTTTTGTACTTTTTAACATTTGCATGCTCATAGACGATTGTACTGGTGCCTTTCATCGGGTGAATCACCCTCATTTATCTGTATTTCCAGTGCGGTACGCTCTTTTAATTTGGTTTGACCATTTTCCCAGTGCATCTCCGCATCTTCTCTGGATTCGTTGATAATTCTAGGTCCTCAGTTTAGATGTCCACGTATTCACACAATGGGGAAACGCTGCTAATGTTCTGCTAAGGGCCATGTCAAATGCATTGGCTGTGCCCAAGTGACCACACATTACTGTGTAATCGAATTGCTGCACTTATTGAAATTGCATAGTTGGATTAAACCGGAGTGTTGTGGTGGTGGAATCTGCTGGCTGCCATCAGAGCACTTTGAAAAGGTGTAGCTCTCAGCCACGTTGTCCTCCTTCATTTTCTCTCTGTTTTCATTAAAAATGGATTATCTTGTTATGGACTTCCTTAGACTATTCGAGGCTTAGGGAATTCCCAATACCAGAGGACTTAGAGCATTCCAATGTCATGTGGCCGGCATATTAGTTCATAAGGCCAAAACCTATGGACATAAGGAAGTCACCAGACCTGTCATACACCCATGTTGTTTGGTCATATGGCTTCAAAGAAGACTTGATGCTATTGTTGTTCAATACCCAAGAGTTAAGACTGATGTGTGACACAATTGCACCCTTTTGTATTAACTTTTATCAATAGTATGTAAGATTTGGTGGCATCTAGTGGTGAAGTTGCACGTTGTATCCATGACCTCATCCTCACCCTTCCGAGCAGGCAGGGGAACCTATTAAAACTCAAAATATGTTTTGTGTGTCCACTCTGGGCTACTGTAAAATCATGGCGGCCCCTGTAGAGAGGGTCCGTTTCTCCTGTAAATATACATTAATCTGCTTATTTTAGGAAAATCACTGTTTTGTTGCATTTTTCCTACTAATAGAAGTGACAAAAACTGACAGAAATCGTACACACTGCACCATTAAACGTGTCAGTATTATGTTGCTTTGAAGCAGTGAACACATAATCTGCATTTTATGCTTGTTTTCCTTTATTTTAATTATGATTACGATCTGTATCAGCTTGTTTCAGATGGATGAGTTGTTTCCATTGAACCACTGCAGTACCATACCATGGCTGCCCAGAGCCACACAACAGTCCAATTAAGATTTATGTAGCTATAAATCTTGAGAAAATTGCTAAAACACCCTTTGATTTCGCCTTTGATGTTATAAAATAGAACCAAACCAAAGTTTGATTGTGATTTTTCATCGGGTCCCATTATCTCTTCTTCTTCCACCATCCAATTTCAAAACGGCTCTCAGGCCTGGCTTGGGATTTGATACTGTGAAAGATGCAGCTTACTTCTTTCTCTCCAAGAATTCAAAATGGCCGTAGTAAACACCACATCAAAGGCCTCGAGGCCTGCATTTTGAACCGAGTCATTGTGTGCATGTCCACCACACTTTTACAATCTTGGAAAATTAACAGAATTGCATCTTGTAAATGGGCTCATTGAACTTTTATAACCTCTTATCAGACTCTTTAGTTTTAATGCCACATCGTTCCCCTATGCAGGTTAGGGTTCATGCAGAGGTTCCATTCGTGTTCCCTTTGTTTTTGTTTTGCTTCCTGTTTTCACTCTCTTGTTTCCTTGTTTCCATCCTCAGCTCCTAGTTCCCTTGGTTTCCTTGATAATTGCATGTTCTTCTCTACCTTTTTCAAATGTCTTTCCCTCATCAGTGCTGCATTTGTGAAGTTTGCCCCTCGCCCTGCTGACCCCAATCACCATGTTAACCATTAACCTTCATGTTTCACCTTGCTGGCACTTTTGCCCTCAATCCATGTCAATAGTGACATAGCTACAGGCTGTAATGGAGTTGTGGGAGGAGATGGTGGAGGAAGAAGGCGAGGCGTGCAAGGGTAGCGAGTACTGGTGAATATCTGTCACCTGTGAGACCAAAGGAGGTGGGTGAGAACCGTGAATTTGGATTCACGCCTCTAGACCCCAAAGGGATTCTATTTGTTGGTGAGTTGATGGCTGTGAGGTCAGCTGTAGCTTCTTGCATTGCTGGGTTGTATTACATGAGATATTATTCCTAATATAAACATGATTTGATTATTCATTGAATCCAGGCAAGTCTCCTTATTCCTCAGGGAGTCCATTTAATTAGTGTCTTGCATTATGGAAATAATGTGATTCACTGGTTTGGCAAAGAAACAATAATATGCTCGCAATGCTCGCTTTGAACTGGATTATCAGGTGCTGGTTGGCGCTGTTTTCATCCATTTGTGGTTTACCTCTTCAAAATCATTCACAGACATTAAAGATGCAGTGTGTAAGATTTTGGTCATATCTAAAAATATGACAAAACAATGACATATTGACACTCATGAATAGAGATTGACCGATATGTTTTTTTCCAGGGCCGATACTGATTATTAGTAGTCAAGGAGGCCGATGAATATCTGGAAATGATATTAATTTACAGTAAAAGTGAAAATATTGGCGTCAAAATTAGAGTAATGTCTGTCTGCCTCTTTAACTGCACGATGCATGATGGGATGTTTCCGTTCAGTCACGTTCAGTGCGTGGTGACGTCACTGTCTTCCTCCGGCAATATGAAATGGGGCAGCTAACGAAAGACTGGACATACACACTGTACCTTTTAAGTGTTGGAACAGGTTGTTTGCTTCTTTTGCCATCAAACATCTTTAATTCACCTCTGTAGTTGACTATTTGAACATGGGAGTAAATGGGGATTGACTGACTTTTAGAGACAGCCTCAAGGGACCACCCTGTGAACTGCAAGTTATTCCACTTCATTCATCAGCTGCTTGATTGTAGTCCCGCAGTCTTCACAGGCAATTTTTGCATTGTCGTCATCTTCATGTTGTGGATCAGATATGATAATGACACCACTAATATGCACTTAGTTGTATGTTCATACAACTCGTGCTGAGCCAGAGACGGATATCTCCTGTGATCAGATCTCGCTCAGATGTACTGCTTTCGCATCCTCCTCTAGTCACCGTGTCAGCAGGGCCTCTGCAGAGCTGCCGCTGGGTCTCGGAGGGAGACTGACCTTCTCCCAAATCATTCTTGGTTTGGACTTTATCACTGTCTGCTCAGCCTGCCAACGGAGCTACAGTAACACTATACGTGCACGAAGGGAAATTAACCGCTTAACAATGTGGCTTGAGTGCGGCGTTGCATAATGTTTCATGTTTTCATCACGTCTTATGGTAATATATGGCATTTATTTTCCTTCCTGCTGTTAAGTGTGTTTGGCTGGCAGATGATAGGCCTCTGTTACTTCCCCTCATTTGATTTTCATTTAATGTAATTAGAGTAATAGAGTTGTAGTTAGAGCAATACTGGAAAGACGGTTGCATACATCCCAGCAGCTTTTGCCAAGTATGCACATACACAGCATGCACAGACAGCATAATGGGTTCATGCCATTAACTCCCTTATAAGTCCCTTGTATGTTATTATCCAGATACTTTTGTCTCCCCCACCCAAAAGTTCCCCCGACTCTGCTCCTTCCTCATCATGTCCAGTCCCCACTATCACCAGATCACCCGTTTACGTCACCTGAGATCTGGTCTGAATTATGGCCAGTGCTCTTTTATCATCTGCTTATCTTGGCCCACCCTTGAGAGGAGGCGGAGGTAGTATCTCAAGGATCAGATGGCCATTGATTCCATTGTAGAACATTAAAGGTGCAATATGTAAGATTTTGGTCATTTTTGTCACTTCTAAAAATAATTCAAAACATATACATACATTTTCATGAATTTATAATCACAGAAATGTTTTTTTTATTACCCATTAAAGGCGCAGTGTGTACGATTTTGTGACCTCTAGAGGTGAAGTTGCATGTTGTATCCTTCACCTCACCCTCACCCTTCTGAGCATGTTGGAGAACTTGTGGTAGACATTAAGACTGGGCGTATGTCCACTATGGGCTACTGTAAAAACATGGTGGCCTCCGCAGAGAGGACCCGGTCCTCATGTAAATATACATTAACGGACTCATTTAAGGGTCATGAAAAAAACATTTGGATTATTATAGATTCATGAAGATTTCAATATATAATTGTTTTGTAATATTTGTAGAGGTGATGAAATGACCAAAATCTTACACACTGCACCTTTAATGTATATTTAGATGAGGAGGGGGGGGTCCTCTCTATCGAGGCCGCCATGTTTTTACAGCAGTAAAGTGGAAGCATCTTTTGAGTTTTAATGACAGCTGAAGTCTACCATAGGTTCTCCTGCAGGCTCAGGGTGAGGAGATGGGACATGCAACTTCACCTCTAGATGTCATCAAATCTTACATACTGCACCTTTTAACATGGAAACAGGTCCATTACAGTGAAATGGTATGATGTCTGTGTTGGTGGTACTAGCTATTATGCCTCGCTCTCTCGTGAGACAATGGATTCTTTGTGTGGTTTTCTAAAAAAACGGAAAAAAAACCCAGTGAACATTACAATATTAAGTTAGGGACTGGACGACACGTTGCATGGCTTAAAAATAACAGCACTGTATTTAAATCAACTGTGTAATTATGGGATGGTTTCGGCGAAAAGGTCACACACAGTGTCATGGTGGAGAAACATTCAGTTGTCTGGGGTGTCAATTGGGGCATTGTGACAAAAAGGGGTCAGATCTTAATAGAAGAAATGTTGGCAGAGAACACGAGGCAGCTGGCAACGATCAGGCATTTGGCTGTAAACACATAACCTCCCAGAATGCAATTCATTTTTGAAATTTCTGGCTATTTAATTGATTTGTCAAGGCTATGAAGCAGTGGTGGAGTGGTTCTTTACAAAATATTCAAACTAGAAGCAGCAATGGGTACAATTACAATGGGTACTTCTGTGTTTGTGATCTTATTCATTCATTATATAGATGTTGTAATGATTTTATTTGTGCCATTTGGCTGTTCCTCACTTGTATGGGTTGCGGCTTCAATGTGTTGACATTTACTCAATCTATAGTCAATCAGCTGATCTTTCTTCCTTGAAAATTCCACCTATCAGGCATAGCCTTAAGACCACTGTCAGATGAAGTCAATAACACTAATTATCTCTTGATCAGGGCTCCTTGCATTTATTTTTTTTGTAGCAAATGAACATTTGTCCTTAAAGTTGATGATAGAAGTTTGAACAATGAGTGAAGGATTTTAGTGAATTTGACAGGGGCCATATTATGACAGCTTGGAGCAGTGGCTCTCAACTGGTCTCGCTTCAGGGACCCACTATCATCCCCTAATGATGAGCTACGACCCAATCGAGAAAATTCTTCAACTTCTCAAATGTATTTAATGAAAAGATTGTATACAATATTCAAACACAAAAGTTTAATGATACACACAATGACCAGCAGGTAGTGATGCTAGAGAGGAACACAAGGTAATACAACATATTTACATGCCCTCTTTTGTTCTCGAAATAGAAGAAAACCCATATTTCATGTAGTTGGTGTTGCGCCATGGTCAATTAGCATATGAAAGCAAACCTTGCAGTTTTTCTTCTACCACCACCTACTGTTAAGGAGAGTGAATAGATGGCACTAGGATGCATAAAAAGATTCTCTTCAAAATAAAAGCGTAGGATTTTCTTTCCCCAGTCAAAGGCTCGCAACCCTCTGAAAACAGGTCTGCGACCCACTTTGGGGTCGCAACCCTCCAGTTGAGAATCACTGGCTTAGACGACTGGGTCAGAACAACGCCGAAACTACAGATGGGGTGGGGTGTTCTAGGTCTGCAGTGGTCGGTGTCACTCAAAAGTTTTCCAAGAAAGAAACAGTGGCAAACAAGGTTCATTGATGCATGTGGAGAGTGAAGGCTTGGTTTGGGTGGTCCGATCCAGCAGACAAACTACTGTCCCTCAAACTACTAATGAAGCTAATGCTGGTTCTGATAAAAGGTTGAGAGAATAGGAACACAAATTTAGGCAGGTGTGTGTTTTGCATGATTGATGTATTGATCACACAGGAGGTAGCTTCAGATGACCTCTTTAGGGTTAGATGGGTCTCACTTGCTTCAATGAAGACCCAGTCCTTTGCATAATAGAGATGATTTTTCTTCTGAAATTCATTGTTAAAGGTGCAGTCTGTAAGATTTGGTGACATCTTGAGGGAAAGTTGCGTGTTGTATCCATCACCTCCCCTTCACCGTTCCGAGCATGAAGGAGAACCTTCGGTAGACTTCAGTTGTTTAGTATGTCCACTCTGGGCTCCTGTAAAAACATGGCAGCCACCGCAGAGAGGACCCGCTCCTCGTAAAATACGTTAAAGGGCTCATTTAATGGTAATGGAGAAAAAATAAACAATGATTATAAATTCATGAAAATGTCAGTATATAATTGTGTGGTCATATTTTTAGACTATTTAAATGACTGAAATCTTACACACTGCACCTTTAAACCAGAATTAAAGGCTTCCTGAGGTTGTTGTTGGCTAACACCATGAAACTCCATGTTCTTTAACACTGAAAGGAAGAAAAAAAAATGCTCTTAGATGATGAAGCGAAGTCCTTTCTGCTGGAAATACAGTCTGTGTTTACTTTGCACTCAGTGCATTGCAGCCACTGTTCTCTCCGAGCCGCCATCACAATTAAGCTGCCAGGAACGGCACTGGGCGGATCATGTGACACCCCGCGGCCCCCAGAGCAGGCGGGACACATTTATCACACATGGCTATAAACTGCGGGGACGTGTTCCCGATTCCAAAACGCTCTGAGTCGTGTGCAAAACTTGACATTTTAGCCCCGAGGGTGGCGCTTGAAGGGACTAACGCTCGCGTGGAAGGCGGAGAGAATTAATAATTTAATGTCCTTTTGTTTTCTCTATTTCTCGATTAAACTCCGCCTCCTTTCCTTCCAAAAAACCGCCCATCCCCATCATTATCCCCTTTTTCCCGCCTTAATTTTTTTCATTACTTCATTCCTTTCTTTACAAGCTCCTCTCTGTCTCCTACCCCTGCCCCTCCCTCTCTCTCTCCCTCTCTCTCTAGCTCCTCCCTCTCTGTCAGTCTGCCAACAGACCGACGGCCCGTATGTTTTCATCCTCTGCCTAGAAAACAAGGTCTAAAGTTCAAAGCCGCTGTTGCGGATTGGCGGCAGGAAGAGGAGGGGAAACGCAGGAGGAGGAATTTGAATATCCTCCTTCTCCTGCTTTTTTTGCGATTTATGTTACTCGTAAAGTCGCCAGCGTTCACGACGGAGAAGATTAAAATTACATGTGGAATCTTTGTTTGCCTGAGCTTGGAAATTTACCACCAAACTGCCCGTGGAGACCATAGTCTGAGGATTTACGCAGATTATTGGCCAGGTGGATGGCCAAGCAGTGTCGTCCAATCCTGAAATAACTGAAGGCCGATAGTGAAGAACAAAGTGGGGACTCATCAGATGATGGAGTTTTACTTTTGCATTTGTTAATAATATTTTAAGGTGAGGTGTGTAAGATTTGGTGACATCTAGAGGTGAAGTTGCATGTTGTCCAAAGTCTTACACACCGCACCTTTATTATGGAGTAAGCCATGTTGTAAACGCCAGGTTTTTACTGGTTATGAAAACAACACCTTGTATATGACAGTTATTATACTCTCATAAAAAAAACCCACTTTTAAATTCTGTCAATAGAAATTTAAATCCTGGCAGCTAGATACAATTACACACAAATTTTACACACTGAACCTTTAACTGTTAAACAAATATGTTCTGTGTGTATGTGCGTGCGTGTGCCTCTGCTTTGTCAGAGGATGAATGAGGAAAATATATTTTGACAGACTCACCATTTTCATGTTCCCACATCCTGTCTGTGTTTACCCACCAGGATTTATGTGTGTGTGTGTGTAGGTGTGTGTGTGTGTGTGTAGGTGTGTGTGTGTGTGTGTGTGTGTAAGCGTGTGAGTGTGTGTGATTTAATTTCACCGACACATTATTCATTTGCACAGCTGATTTGTTCCAGCCTGTTCCCATGTTTTAATCGGTGTGTGTACGTTTGACACAAGTGTGTGTGTGTGTGTGTGTGTGTGTGTGTGTGTGTGTATTTGCGCGTGCGGGTGCATGCTTGTGTGTGTGCGCGTGCGTGCACACCCACGCTAGGTTTCCCACCTGTATTTACCACTGCTGAGTTTTTCCGTCAGCCCCTGTAATCACTGTGTTTGTATAAATTCCCCACTCCCACTCACTTGCACATCCACTCGAGGACCATCAGAGCAATTAGCAGCATCTTCAGCATTTTTTCTTCCTGGTGAGTGAAGGAGATAAAACTCTGCTCTGTGTTGGTTTGCCTTTGAACGCTACAGTACATGTGGTTTATAGGACGTGGAATGAAAAAATGTCCACTCAGCATCTTGTGGCCGAGCCTGTATTTATGGTTAATGAATATAGGGGCTTTGCATAACAAGCAAATGTTAAAATGTTTAACTCTGTGTTGTGATGCTTTTTATAAATGTGATGTTATGATGATAACACCAGCCATGCTGTTTGACTTTGGCTACTATAACCCAACAGACAGATTTCACTATAATAAATCGAGGAAGTAGCTTTGGACTTAGTTCTATACCAACATCTTCATGAATGTAAAATCACCTAAATGTTTTAATTTTTCCATTACCCTTAAAGGTACATGTTTACGCTTTGGTGACGTCTAGCTGTGGGGTTGCATGTTGTATCCATCACCTCACCCTCACCCTTCTGAGCATGCAGGAGAACCTATGGTTGACTTCATTTGTCATTAAAACTCAAAAGATGCTTAGTATGTCCACTCTGGGCTACTGTAAAAACATGGCAGCCCCCGTAGAGAGGACCCGCTCCCCACGTAAATATACATTACTGGGCTAGTTTAAGGGCGGTGAAATGAAACATTTAGTCGATTCAAAATTCATAAAATGTTACTATGTAATTGTTTTGTAATATTTTTTAGAAGTGACAAAAATGACCGAAATCTTACACACTGCACCTTTTAAGGCTGGATCTGAAAGTTGGAATCATGGTCATGACAGTGCATCATATTCAAACAGTAAATACATCAATAGCGTCTTGTAGTATTTATCAAAACTCACTTAAAACGAATGACGGTTGTGTGTGTGTGTGTGTGCGTGTGTGTGTGTGGAGCTCAGTGGTTGAGCATCCACCAAGAATGCACTAGGTCATGGGTTCAATTCCCGGCCTCCCTTTGGGATGAAAGGGTCTGTTGAATGAAATTGTAAAATGGTTGGATTGATGGCCTTTCGTGTGTGTGTGTGTGTGTGTATGTGCATGCGTGCGTGCATGTGTGTGTTAAAAGTATTTGCACCTGTATGGAGGGGTTCGCCAGCCAATCACAAACGTCCCTCTTTGTAGCACTTCTGCAGCCTATCAGGACTTTCTGTTCAGTATCTTTCAAACAGCCTGGACACACACACACACACACTCACACACACACATACACACCCACCCTGCCCCTTTTCCTCGCAATGGCCTCAGCCTCATTTGTTCGATGTGCAGGAATCTGGTTGGATAAAATTCAGGCGCTTTCCTCTGGCTTTGGAAGATTTGTGATCCTGCTACTTGCAACTTGCATGGAGCTGAGCTGAGGCCCAGTTTGACCTCCCAGATCCCTGTGGTACGGCCCCCTGAATAATCCTATTCCTGTTTCAGTGTATTAAAGGTGCAGCGTGTACGATTTTGGTCATTTTTCTCACTTCTTAAAATATTACAAAAGAATTTAATACAGATATGTTCATGAATGAAATGAAATGTTTTTCCCCCCATTACCCTTAAATGAGCCCATTCATGTATATTTACATTTTACATTTTACCCCTCTATGGTGGCTGCCATGTTTTTACAGTAGCAAAAGTCGACGTACTAAACATCTTTTGAGTTTTAATGACAACTGTAGTCTACCATAGGTTCCACTACATGTTCAGGAGGGTGAGGGTGAGGTGATGGATACAACATGCAACTTCACCTCTAGAGGTCACCAAATCGTACACACTGCACCTTTCACCTTTAATGAGCCCTTAATGTTTATATCATGGAGGCCACCATCTTGCACCGCCCAGTATGTACAGACTTTTGAGTTGTAATGGTATTTACTATAATTCTCTTACATACTCAAAAGGGAAGAGTAATATTTGAGGTTGTCGGCACACTCTGGGCTATTGTAAAAACATGGCGGCCCCTGTAGAGAGGACCCGCTCCTCATATAAATATACATTAATGGGCTCATTTAAGGGTAATGGAAGAAAAATAATACATTCATGTGATTATACATTCATGAAAATATCAGTATACAATTGTTTTTTTCATATTTTTAGAAGTGACAAAAATGACCAATATCGTACACACTGCACCTTTTAAGCTCACAGATCATTACACTAACTCCAAACTCAAAAACACCCGTCATAAAAAGAGATACGGGATAGTTTGGGATCTTAAGCGTGGACCCAGCTCAGAAACCACTCAGACATGGGCCGCCTTTGATCACTGTGTCCCACGTCAGCGCTCGGGGGCCACCGCAGGGTTTTTTTGGGGGTTCATATGCCGCCTCCCCTCTTAACTCACCTTTTGATGTCGAGCTTTTATGGAGCCAAAAAAGAAATCGGATACCTGGGGCTCACTTCTCTTAAAGGGAAAGACCCATTCGCACTGAATTCCACTGGTGACTCTTGTTGTCCTGCTTGGCAAATAAATTTAGTCAAATCCTAAAGGCGACAGAGGCAGAAGACTTGAGTAGCCGCCGCCCCCTTTTTCCGCTTTTTCGGGAGTGGTGGGATTCCGAGTGTGTGTGAATGTGCTTGTGAAGCTTTGGCTTGGCTCCCGCTTTGCTGTATTGTACAAGACCGGAGTTTCATGGCAGTTCGCTGTGAGTGAGGCCCACTGTGAGGCAGCTGGTGGTAAAACTAGGCCATGTTCCCTGTTGTGCCGCCTATAGAGTGAACCCCATAGTGCAAGAGATTCCATTTCCTATGGACCCCTCCTATACAGCGCCTTATACAGGACCGGCCAGTGCTGAGTTACTGCCGTGCTTTGAAGAGAGAGTACGTGGAAAGGAGAGGCGTGATCGGGGCCCCTTTTCAAGTCTTTCAAGTTTGTTGGGTTTTTTTTGTCCAAACCGGAAGGAGATATCGTTGGAAAATATTTTATGCAGCTTCTGTCTCTGTTACAAACACTTGCAAATTTATCTTAAAGGTGCAGTGTGTAAGATTTAGTGACATCTAGAGCTGAAGTTGTATGTTGTATCTGTCACCTCACCTTCACTCATCTGACCTATGGTAGGTGTCATTAAAACTCAAAAGGTGTTTCACACGTCCACTCGAGGTTATTGTAAAAACATGGCGGCCCCCGTAGAGAGGACCCCCTCCTCATGTAGATATACATGTGTAAGATTTCTGTCTTTTTTGTCACTTCTAAAAAATATTACAAAACAATTACATACCAACATTTTCATCAGTTTATAATCACCTAAATGTCTTATTTTTTCCCATAACCTTTAAAGGTACAGTGTGTACGTTTGGTGACATTTAGAGGTAAAGTTGCATGCTATATCCATCACCTCAGCCTTATCCTTCAGAGCATGCAGGAGAATCTATGGTAGACTTAATTTGTCGTTGAAACGCAAAAGATGTTTAGTACGTCCACTCTGGGCTACTGTAAAAACATGGCAGCCCCCGTAGAGAGGACCCCCTCCTCTTGTAAATATACATTCCTGGGCTCCTTTAAGGGTGGTGGAAGAAAAATCATACAATCAGGTGATTATAAATTCATGAAAATGTCAGAATGTAATTGTTTTGAAATACTTTTTAGAAGTGACAGAAATCCTACACACTGAACCTTTAAATCCATACTATCTATCAAAAATGTCAATCCACCAGCTTGAATGGTGTCTAAATGTTTGAATGAACAAACGGATGTCGAGTTGGACTTAATTACTACTTTCAAACTTGCATCAGGACAAGCTGTTCCCAATAGATGTGGGTGGTGATTCATCAATGTGACAAACATGCTGATTTATTCTGCGGACAAGACTAAAGCCTTCAACAGAGGCATAGCAACATGCCACATGTCCTTCACCATGAATTGTGCATCAGCAATCCTTTTGATTCGCCAGTGTGGGGCCCAAACTAAAGTGGCTCTGTCAAACAATGCAAGTTATTGATCCCCGAGGGGAAGTAGTCTTTTTGCCGTGTACACGGTGGAGGTCAGAGGTCGGGGGTCGTGCCACAGAGCAGCAGCAGCAGCAGCAGCAGCAGCAGCAGCAGTCGCTGCAACAGTAGCTTCCCGTGGCCGGGAGGTGTTCTGGTGCATTCGCACATGTGACAGAGTTTCGAGACAATCTCTTTAACCTCTATGGTTCCTTGTTGCCAAGTTCAAAGCACTAGGGCGGCATGCAGTCGCTCTGTAAACATGTGATACCATTTAACCGTGTATAACAAGGCTCTCAAGCTGTTTTCTGAGGCTGCCATCTTTGTTTTGCATCACTTATTTATGTATGTTAACTTTTCTTTTTGTTTTGTCATTGTAAAACTATCAAGTCTGATGATCAACTGATAATTGTTTTTTTAATACCTGTCAACTTATTGCCAACATTTTAGTTTTTAATGTGCGGAGCTCACATTTAAAGGTGCAGTCTGTATGATTTTGGAGAAATTATTCCCATTGTTGTATTTTTTGCCCTAGAACAGGGGTGTCAAACTCAGTTGAGTTCAGGGGCCATGTACATAATGATCTCAAAACTGCCACAACTCCAATTGTTTCCCTTTGTCTTACTACAAAAAATCTCTTCTTAAATGTTCAATTTCATTTTAATTCTTAAAATCTTTTGACAAATTTACATTAAGAACAACCTGAAATGTCTTCAGTAAATTAGTGCAATTCATTTACATATGTAAAGGCATTTTTACCGGCAGCACCAGCTTATCCAATTTGCATGCTTGACAGTGTTATATTTGATCCCTAGTGGACAAATTTGAACTAGCAGTTCATTTTCTACGCTAAATTCTTAAATTTTTACACTGCAAAGTCATCTTGCTGGGCCGGATTGACACATCTGTCGGGCCGGTTTCTGTCTGCGGACCCTATGTTTGACAACCCTAAAACTTGTTTGAGTTTGAATGATATCTAAAGGCTGCCATATGTTTTCATGGCTACACGTCTCTACCCCTTATTTCTCACAGTCACTCAAAGTGAGGGTGACCTTGGGCAGTTTAGAGACTCTCCCCTCTCAGCTGCATTATCAGTGTTCATATCAAACAACAGTAGGTGCCGTTGAAAATGGTTGTCAAGGTTGACATATCTCATGAGAACACTCTGTATTCCAACACATTTGACTTTAGGCGAGCAGGAGAAGGAGGATTTTCTCGTTTTGTTATCTCCGCCTTCGTCAGCCTTCTTTTATCCCTTTTGGAAGTCTGCCACACCCGAGTGACACGGCATTGTGGGAGTGGTTAAACCCATCCATTCATTTTTATTGATTTTCAATTCAAAAAGGGATAATATGACGCCATTCAACCAAGTGCATGATTTAAGGTGCTGTGTGTACAATTTAGTGACCACAAGAGGTGAAGTTGCATGTTGCATCACCTCACCCTTCTGACCATGTAGGAGAACCTATGTTCGACTTCAATTTCGAGGCTCAAAAAATGTTTAGTATGTCCACTTTGGGCAATTGTAAAAACATGGCAGCCCCCGTAGAGAGGAGCCACTCCTCGTGTAAATAGACATTAATGGGCTCATTTAAGGGTAATGGAAAAGAGTAAGACATTCAGGTGATTATAAATTCATGAAAATGTCAGTATGTAATTGTTTTGTAATATTTTGTGGCAAATATGACCAAAATCTTACACACTGCACCTTTAAAAACGCAGTTCTTGCTAGACTGAGCAAGACAGAGGAGAAGTGGTCAGAAGGTCTTCATCATCTGCAGTGCGGCTGACGTCCTACTGATCTGATCCAATTTGTTATCCAGCAACTTCCAACACCCCCCCCCCCCCCCCCACAAAACAACCCCCCCCCCCCCCCCCCCACAAAATGGAGGGTAATCAGCTGTGTCAGGCCTCAGATGGCGAAAACATGGGCCACTGCCATCCCCATTAATCACCGGCCACCATGTTGTAGTGACACAATGTTCAATCACAGTGATGATGCTTGGCACAGAGTAATCAATACATCGATGTAATGTAATGGAACGCCTCAGCCCACGCTTGGCAATATGTACTGTACTTCTTTTGTGAAGCATGTGACACAGACGGCTCCTCCATGCTGGTGGTCTTATTGTTGTAGCAGTTCGAAGCTGTGTAGGTTCCTGCATGCTGGAACATCAGATTTATGATGGGAAGCATGAAGACAAACACAGCACAGCACTTTGAGCGGCCTCCGAGGGGCACAGAGAGGGGAGCGGCAGAAAGTCACAAGATGACTACATGCAGCGTTTCAAGCCATTCCCACACTGGTTGTTGATCCTTCTGACGGACTAGTGAGTGTTTATTAGTCATCATTTCTGCACCTATTGGTGTATTAAGGCGTTTTTTGAAAGGTACAGTGTGTACGATTTTGTTCATTTTTGTCACTTCTTGAAAATATTGATCAAACTATTACATACTGACATTTTCATGAATTTATTATCACCTAAATGTATTATGTGTATCCATTACCCTTAAATGAGCCCATGAATGTATATTTACATGAGGACCAGGTCCTCTCTGTGGAGGCTGCCATGTTTTTATAGCAGTTAAAGTGGACATACTAAACATCTCTTGAGTTTTAATGAGAACTGAAGTCAACCATAGGTTCTCCTGCATATTCAGAAGGGTGAGGGTGAGGTGATGGATACAACATGTAACTTCACCACAAGAGGTCACCAAATCTTACACACTGCACCTTTAAGGCACTGATGTGAGGGATTTCCCCCCCACCCCCCTCTGTGGAAAAGCCACAGAAAGAGCATTTTGAAACCACACTGGTCAGAGCCTGCTCCTGAAATAACTGTTATTATGTCGGAGGGCTTGAGTTTCTCTGCTGCTTCAGAACAGGCCCCGCCCCTAGCTCTGATGCATTTTCTGAATTAAGTGCTTCTGTGGAAATATGGCATGATTTAGTAAGGAGTGACAGATCCCTCCTCATGCGTATAGACTGCACTATAATGGCAGGCCTGTGAACGGAGGCTACCAGACGGGCTTGATTGAGCTTCATCCTCACATGTAAACATCAAACATGACAGAATCTCACGCACTCAGGAAATGGAAGCATTTCAAAATAAAAGCACATTTTGTCTAGCTTCATTTATAGAACAGTGGCGCTTGTGCTCGACTCCTCTGGCCACATAGAACAAGGATGTCTGTGATGGTGGGGATATGGATTCAAACTGGACTAGATGGCCGTTGTAGTCGTCGCAGCTCTCAACACGAATGAAATCAGACAGAGCAGTAATCCGGCCCCATCATCCCGCTCACTAAATGTTTCATCTGTTGACTCTACGTGCCACTCAGCCCGGCTCTGAGAGGCTGCATGCACAAATGTGTTTAGAGAGAGAGAGGGATGAGAATAGGGCAGAGAGATAAAGAAGGAAGTGCAGCAGAGGAGAGGAAAAGCTGAAAAGTGAATGTTAGATGGAGTGATAGGCAAACACACACACACACACACGCACCAAATATCTGGCTTTGACATTTAAGTGCCTGTGTTTCAGAGCTTTAAAGGCACAGTGTGTGGAACTTAGTGACATGACAACATCTAGTTGAAAACTAGGAAATAGTTTCAAAATATTATTTGCCTTGCATTTATTAAGTACAATATTGATCAGGTTGAAAACCAATGTACATGACTCCCCCTGCTGTTTAAAAGGGGCATTGAGATTCATTTTCCATAATAAATGAGTTATTCTTATAATCCTATTTTTGTTTAAATGATTGTTATGCTGTACAACGAAGATGTACATTTGTGGAAAAACTTCTGGACGTTAAAGTTGGAATCCAAGCTGTCAGTTAGCAGAACTCTGTGCTCTGCATTTGGCAATGCCATTGACGCAGCATCGCATCTTGTTATTGTGTCAACAGCAGCAAGGACTGTGTGGCCCAGTGAGTGAAAGGAGTCACAAGGAAAACAGGAGGCGGGGGGGGGGGGGGGGGGGGTGAGGTGGGCTGTTTGGTACTCCTCATCAGCTATTTTGTTTACTGCTTGTTCGGCAACCAAAGAGCTAGAGTGACTAGAGGTCCTACAGAATATCAAACATGGCTGATGTTTTCTTTTTTCCTTTTTTTCTTTTCAAGTAAACAAATAGGATGTATAGAGCCATAGCCAGGCAATTTTTACCATCTTAGTTTTCAGTCTATGCGTCAAGTTGCCATGGCAACCTCTTGTCTGGCAACGAGGGGAAAAAAACTGTTTGCCCACTGCACACGCTGGCTGAGTCCGTTGGCACCTTCACTCAGCACCACAACAACTACTACTACTACTTCTTCTGTATTTGTGTCGGTAGTTGACAGTTACGTTGTGTGTATTACTGCCCCCATCTGTTCTAGTGGAGACCTACTTGTTTGAAGTGTTCTATGAACTGCACCCCTGTGAGAACAGTGAGCATACAGAGATGGTTCTGCCAAAAGGTTAGGTAGGGGGGTGGCTGAAGATTAATTTATGGTGACCTTGGACACCATTGGCCACCCCCAGTCTCCGCCCCTGGATATAAGGCCCAAAGTAAGACTTTTGGTTTAGGTGAAGATGAATCCAGTACAGGAGTGGTTCTCAACTGATCTTGCTTCGGGACCCTCCATCACCCCTTACTGATGAGCCGTGCCGCAAGTCAAGCAAAATTGTCAATTTCTTAAATATCTCATGCATAGATGCATAGAAAATCCTCTTCAAAATAAAAGAACAGGATTGTTTGCCGAACCTTTTTTTTCCCCCCTGTAAAAGGCTTTTGGGTTGCGACCCACAAGTGGACAGTACTAAATGCACCTAAAGAATTGAAACCAATCCTAAATGATGACAATCATGGATGCATGGATGGATGGATGCCATGCAATGACACTGTTTCTCGCTCTCTCTCTCTTCTCCGTCTCCCCACCCAGCTCGTTGCACTTTAGCCTGCATGGAGATTAACTCCTTAAATTGAATAAACTCGTACAAACAAACCGAAGTGGTTAAGTTTAATGGAATAAGCTCTAAAACTGGGACGAGCTCACATTCTTCTCTTTCATGACATATTTGCTGTTTCCTTTGCACTTTTGCCAAAGCGAACATATTTGGAAACGAAAACTAGAGTGAACAAGTCTGCCTACTTGCCCACCAATTAATCACTTTCATTATGAATAAGTAAAACTGTTAATAAATTACAAATTAAAAGGAAAAACAGACATGATTAAAAGGGAAATAACGGCATTAATTACAGAGGTGTAGCTCACTGGCAGTGTTGATAATTAGCACCGCCAATGACACGGCAGGTTGTTGTTGCAGAACTGTGGTGATGTTTGACACAATGCTGCCACCTCCATCATGACCTTGCACACTATTCCATTATTCAGTGACTGTGGCATGATTCAGGAAAAACTGTCTTGTTTTTCTGTGCACATCTGTCCTTGTCAACAACCCCCCCCCCCACTCCCACCCTACACCTGAATATACATGTCACATGATGTTACCAATAGTAGTGCACACATTGCCTATTTAAAACCCCTGTGCAAAATTTTGTATCCATCCCACCCGGATTATTTACAATTTATATTTTATAGTGGGTGTTTTTCACAAAGTTACATTTAATCTGATATTTGACAGTTCTTGCGTTTTATATGTGGCATGTTGGGAATTGTGGAGGTCTGTTAAAGATGTAGTGTGTGGTGTTTCAGTGAAATTTCCCATTTCCATTGGCAGAAATGAGAAATAGAATAACTCAATTACCCAAAAGTACAAACAATTATTTCCATGGTCATTCTACAGTGAGCTATTCATAATTACATGAGGGGCAGATCTTCTCTATGGAGGCCACTACCATGTTCTTGAAGGCTACCACAGGCTTTGAGGGTATTCAGTTGCAACATGGAACATAACCGCTAAATGCTACATGCTAAATGCTATAGCTTGATTTAGTCCACCTGCACCCGCCTGCAGATGCATCTTTTATATCCGCACGCTCACACTTACCCGCTTATCCTTGTACGTGTTCATCATTAATCACAGTCCGATGACTCTTCCATGTGGATACAGCACTTAGCACAGATTAGAATTTTATGTTATTTTCTATGAAGTGTGTTGTCATTGTGTCCATGTGGCTATATAGATATTAAAAACATATTTACATCAATATTGGCAGTTATTAACCTGAATTCCATTCTGACCCCTATAATGCAAATTTTGAGTTTACTTTTATTTTGAATATATTTTTTTCAAAGGTTGACCTGCATGTTTACCTTATTAAAGGTGCAGTGTGTAAGATTTGGTGACATCTAGAGGTGAAGTTTCATGTTGTATCCATCACTTCACCCTCACCCTTCTGAACATGCAGGAGAAACTATGGTCGACTTCAGTTGTCATTAAAACTCGAAAGATGCTTAGTATGCACACTTTTACGACTAAAAACATGGCAGCCTCCATAGAGAGGAGCTGGTCCTCATGTAAATGTACATTCATTCATTAGAGGTGAGAAATATGGCCAAAATATCACAAACTGCACCAAATTGCAGCAAATCTGCCTCTGCACCTTCCTCAGCCACTTCAAATACACCTGCCACGTGTGACACTGCGAAGTGAATGGTTCACCATGACAACCTCTCTCCTTTGTGCACATCCATACATGCACACAAACCTCACCCGAGATGCACTAAATTATAAGTTGCTAGCACATGTCCTGCTCCCCCTGGTGTGGTGCATTCTGGGTAATTCACAGTCCAAAGCTCTTGTGTACGTGCGTGCGGATGCACGTTTGTATTTTCCTGGGAACCCGATGCTGAATCTCCCAGCTAGATGTAATGAGAGTTAATGGAGTCCGACTATGTTTGTCTCTATCTTTCACTTACGCTCTCACCTGCCTCTCCGCACACGCACGCGCACGTGCGCGCGCGCGCCTCCTCTTTCATTATTTCTGTCTCGCCATCCATCGCTCCATCGCACCAATTACTTCTATCTCTTTGTCCTCGTTTGACATTATCCCGGTCCTGCTTCTATGCACGTCAGCTCCCCCACAGGGTATATTCTGCAGCCATGTGACTCTTTCCCCTGCTGTGCCTGAGTTCATTGCATGTACAACTCTCTCTCCCCTCCCCCATTCCCCTTCTGTCCTCATTTGGTCATCTTCCCCTCACATGACCTCTCCCTCCCGCACACAGAGAAATATTTCTGCGCTAGGCCCGTTCGCCATTTTCGAGCGCAGGATTAGCAAAAACAAATTGATTTTAACTGGATTAGCAAAAACAAATTGATTTTAACTGGACATGTAAACTTCTTTTTACATTTTTCCATCCCATTAAAATGTGTACTTATTTTTTTCTGTATAATTAGACTATTTTAGATTAATTGGAATTAAAAAATGTTTATATCTTAAAGCCGGGCATGAAAAAAGTATTAATAAAAAATTGGAAAAATACAAATGTTTTAAATCAGTAAGTGTTAATAAAGGTGCATGATGAAGAATTTATTGACAACCAGTGAATGATGTAGAACCTACGGTAGCCTTTAGTTATTACTATAAAACTAAATATATAGTATAGCTGTGGCTGTTTAAAAGGGCTTTATAAATAAAGTTGATATGATATGATATTTACTTTGTCCATTCTGGGCCACTAAATATACAATCAAGGTGCAGAATGGTGACATCCAAAAAGAGGCATCACTTACTACAGATAAAAAGGTTATTAGGTGATAAACATTATTACATTTAGGA
This sequence comes from Chascanopsetta lugubris, assembly GCA_016785325.1. Taxonomy (NCBI): domain Eukaryota; kingdom Metazoa; phylum Chordata; class Actinopteri; order Pleuronectiformes; family Bothidae; genus Chascanopsetta; species Chascanopsetta lugubris. The sequence goes on from JAFBJT010108659.1 coordinate 80,433, forward strand.
TTTTTTAAATCAGTTATCAAGCAATTTATTAAAAATGTATCTTTAATCATACTAGTGCAACAAATAATCTCTTTAATAGTCTCAAATCAACTAAATAGAAGTATAGAAGAAGAGGACTGAAAATGCACAATGCACTGAAATAATAATACTAAAATGATGTTTTTGCACTCTGACAGTTCCTCCAAGAAATAATGTTTTTCAATAAACAGCTTGAAATCAGATATGTAGATTTTATCTTTTTGTTTTTGATTTTTTTAATTAATCCAGTGAATCAAACATATTTGTTATTTAATGAGACCAAGTGAAAAGGACAGTCAGTATACTACTGAAACCAATAATATATTGTTTTCTCTCTCTTAAATAAAAAAAAAATCTAATTCAAGTACAAAAGCTATTATTTGTTATGTTCTCAGTAAAGCTAAATTTGAAAACAACTCTGACATGTAGACCTATATGCGCATTGGAGCTTTGCTTGTCCAGACCTATAACACAAAGTAACTCCACCCATTTTACTTTATGTTCCTCCATTGTTGCATTGGGTGTTTCCCCTCCAAAAATAAGCAGTGATAAACATTTGTGTTAATTAAGCAACTCAAAACGTGAAGTCATTACTTCTACACAATTGTCGCCTATTAATTAGATGTAAGTCTGTCTTTGTTTACGTCTGATTGCTCCAATCAGACTTTGACTGGGGAGGAGATTGATATGGATGAGGTTGCACAGTTGGCCTGTCGGTGTAAGTTACTTTACTGCTGTTTATTTCATATAGGCCAGATGGTGTGTGTGTGTGTGTGTGTGTGTGTGTGTGTGTGTGTGTGTGTGTGTGTGTGTGTACATGCACATGAGAATATGTGTGCGTGCTTGGACAAATGAGCATTGTAGAGAATGTTTCAGCTTGGCAGTATTATTTGTATCTGTCATTTCCTCGCCTCTGGCAAATGGCCACTCTTATTGTCATCAATTTCTCTTTTCACTAATGTTTCATGTGTGTGTGTCTGCTGAGTCATTTAACCAATGGCTGCAGGTTGCAGAGCATGACTGTCAATGGCTTTTACTAAATATGCTAATAGCCCCAACACCTGTTTGTATAAGAAGGAAGGAAAACACACACCTCTCTATCAAGCGCGCGCACACACACACACACACACACATATTTAAATACTCCCACACAACAAACAGCCGAGCACAGGAAACAGGATTTTTCGATGACATTTATTTGCAGTGCACAAGGTTTCTTCCTCCGCTTCGTTTTGCTGTGTCACTCTTTCAGTGTCGAGGAAGCTCTGACCTTATCCTCCCTTTTTTTCGCGGTATTTTCTCTCATCAGTGATGGAGCCCATGACGGTGACGACGTCGGTGGTGGGGCCAGAAGAGTTCGACCGCAATGCCCCGAGGATCTGTGGCGTGTGCGGCGACAAGGCCACCGGCTTCCACTTCAATGCCATGACCTGCGAGGGCTGCAAGGGCTTCTTCAGGTGGGTGGCGCCCTCAAATCAATAAGAGTCTGTTAGATGTCGCTTTTTACCCATGTCATTTGGCATTTTCAAAAATGTGTATTTTAGATTGTACACATACATTCAGGGACATAGACTTGATTCATTATCTTCATAAAAACTTTTTCAATATTGCTTAGATTAGATCAGATTAGATGAGCCTTTATTCTTCCCACTGTGGGGAAATTTGCTGTAGCAACAGCAGCATGAGAAGACACAACATCCAAGCAATATTTATAACAAAAAAAGGACCTCCCATGTTAGTGTAAATTAATGTATAATGTTATGAATGGCTATGAAAATATTCATATCACATCATATTATATGTATTTTTATAATTCATAATAGACATAGGCATCATTATGACTCATGATTATTTTAGAGAAGCGGCATAAGGGTACAGTACAACAGATAAATTATAATGCAATGAGTTATAAAGTGTCAGGAACATTGGTTTTATTTTTTTCTATGATTCACTGTATCATAATGTTGTTTTTTGCAAATGTAGTAATTTAAATGCTTTATAAGATCCAAGGACTCATTTTAAACAAGGTCTTCTTTTTTAATCTGTTGCATTTACCCAATGCAGACTTCCTGCTGATTACTGAAATATAAGGCTACTATTGATTTCAAAATGCCTTGTATCAAGTTTTTTTTCGACATGCAAAGTAGATTAAAAAGCTAACGTTAACGTTGCAATTAGAATGACAATTGTTTACATATTGTGGGATTTATTGACACACTGAGACTGCACGTTAAAGCTGAATATCCCATTGTTTATCAGTGAAACTCAATGGTGACATTCTGATCTACTGTAAAATCATTGTGGCTGCAACATGGCCGCCTCCTTAGAGAGGCCCCACCTCTGATGTAAATGTAAAGGGCTCATTCTGTGGTAATGAAAACATCAATTCACACACTAAAGTAATCAAACGCTTATGAAATATTTGGATATAATGTGGTTTTATATATTCCATTTCTGCCAGTACTTCTATTAAGTCACTATATAATGTTGATTAAGTGTTTTCATTAATTTTGGTGTTAATAGGAAATCACTGTAAAAGCATATTTACTGCATATAAACATTGTAGGCGGAGTATATATGAGACAGTCTGAGGTCAGCATACATTATGTTGGATGTGATGGTGCATGTTTTCCCATCCAGGTGTTTTCAGCAGAATACACTTTATTCATTTGTGTTGGTAATCCCTCTCTCCCACACTCGTTTACAGATGCACAAATATATGCAATATTTTCCAATGAACCTTTAAAAACCATTCATGCCTCAATCCCTTACATTGCAATTAAAAGCCTCACAGTGGTTCTAAGAGAATAAACCCTCCGTGTTGGTCTCCTCCTGCAGGCGCAGTATGAAGCGCAAGGCCTCCTTCACTTGTCCTTTCAATGGAAGCTGCACCATCACCAAGGACAACCGGCGCCACTGCCAGGCCTGTCGACTCAAACGCTGCATCGACATCGGCATGATGAAAGAATGTAGGTTGATTTTGTTTTGATGTAGTTATTTATTTTCCGCTCAAGCTGTTTTTGTGCTTTTGCCATATTGAGCTGTTGGCTCTGTGTTCATATAGAATCAAGCTGTTTAAGTGGAGCTATGTGATGCAGCACAAGGTGCAACTACCATAGATAGAATGTTTGGATGAGGCAGAGCAGCTCCTTCAGAATCAGTGCTTATCATTGCTGCATGACAATGAAATACAGTTTTAGTTTCGTTTTTAAATTGAATTGAATTTTTAGTTTGGCACTTGACCAGATGGTGTTTTGACCAGTGCAAAATTTGAACACATTCAGCCGCTTGTTACAGAGGAAGCTGTTCCACAGACGAGCCAGAGATTTATTTTAATATTATGCAAAGCCAAAATAGTTGTATGTGCCTCCCTGTTCTTTGGCATCTTGCTTCACCTTCTGTTAATTAAAGATACATTTAAAAGTTTTTCCATTCAAATCCAGTTTTTAAATCAGTCCAATATTCAAAACTAACCCATCAATATCAACTTAAGACAAACACTATTACACTCTTAATTGAAATAAATAGTCTTTACCAGTGTTGTATTTTCATGTATTAACCTTTATTTTTAACTAAGGTGTTGCCACCTTAAAGTATTCTCGGTTTATTACGACCAAAATGTATTTGTTGCTTTTTCAAAATAAAAGTGCCAAATCTTGGGTCCTTTAGTAATAAAAGTACATAATACAATTTGTATTACTGCACGCTTTGCACCGATGAATTCTCATAATTTCATTTTTTGTTACATTTTGCAAAAATACAAATTCGTCACCAAGACATTCTAGGATATATGCAAGACAATATGTGCATATACACTTATATGAAAAATAGCTCTGTTGCATATAACATAGAGGACGAAACACAAGTATTATTTTATAATGCCCATTGGCCACAACTGACTCAAAGTGACTAATGATGTCTGCCCTCATTTCGTCCGTCTCATTTTAGCTAACAAAGTTCCGTTAGCGTTAGCATCCCCCGCTCAGGCTCAGGAGGAGGCCTGTTGCCTCGGCCGGATTTAGGAGTCAGTTCTCGCTCTGCTTTCCATCTTAAACCGACTTTGAAAAACAAATAAAGTTAGCCAAAGTGAAAAGCTGTTATGGCAACAGTCGGATTGAATGAAAAGTGCCAAAAAAGTGCACAAAAGAATACATTTCAATGGAGAGACTGCAAAGCACGTCCCACATCACCACTGCCCCAGGATTGATCATCATTATTTCATTTTTCCATCCATCTTATTCAAACAGAAAGTGCAAAGTAATGAAATGTGAATAAAATAATTAGCTATTGCATTTTTAGTACCGACAGTACATTTATGCATCAATGATTATCATGTATTGCTACTTTTAAATGTGCAGTTATTGTTATCATTGAAGTTGGTGCTAACATCCATCTTTGATATTTTACTCTAATGTGCACTTTAATGAAGAAAGAGAAAAACGCACGGTTGAGCTCCTCCTCCTCCTCCTCCTCCTCCTCCTCCTCCATTGTGTTTAAAGACAGGGTTTGTTTTGTTTACATGAAGGCAGGCAGGACTTGTTATGCATTAGTCTGTACTCTGACATATGATATTAACACAAGCCTGTAGGGGGGACATGGATAGACATGGATAAGAGCAAATAATAGTCAAAATGCATCTAATCCCGTCTTTATCCATCCTGATTGAGTTTCATACGTTAGCAATAAATGATCTTTGATGTTTGAAAGAGCCATGTGATACAGCTGTGCTATAGTCGGCGCGCTGGCTTATGCATATACAGTAGCAGGCAGCGTGTAACACAAGCCGAACGTGCTGTGAAAGGAGAATGAGACATCAGCCCGCCCCCACGTTAACACAAGATGACACCTTGTCTCAACACGTTGGTAATGACTACCATCCATGGGCCCTATCTTTAATCTGCATGTTGACAAATTAGCACATTACGGCCCATAATCATTATCGCAGCCTTCGCCGCGTTTCGCTTATTTAAATGTAAACGAGCCGCGGAGTCAGTGTCATCTCCTATGTGAATATTAACACACTGACAGGAGGAGAGAAGAAAAGAGGGAAAGGAAGTCGGGGGGGGGTTCAACAATAGCTCATTCTTCGAAGAGATACACAATGGGCTATCTCACATCTCATTCATAAATGGACCGTATGTGTGTGAGTGTGTGTGTACATACACTATGTGTGTATGCGAAGGTTTTGATATACTTTGTGATATACTGTTGTGTGTGTGTGCATGTGTGTGTGTGTGTGTGTGTGTGCGTGCATGTATGTTCAAATCCACACAAGCATATGGGGACCTGTGCATGTGAACTTGTATTGATGTACTGGTGGGGACCAATCCACACAAACATGGTGTGTGTGTGTGTGCCCACACAAGCAGGGGACCTGTAGCAGTGTGAGTGTGTATTATTACACTATGTGTGTGTGTGAATGTTTTGCTATACTGGTGGAGACCAATCCCCGCAATTTTGTGTATGTGTATTTATACAGTATGTGTGTATGCAACATTGTTTTGATGTAATTGTTGGGACAATATCACACATACATATGGGGACTTGTGTTACCGTGGGGTGACAGATATAAGGCGTCTTTGTGTGTGTGCGTGCGTGTGTGTGTGTTTGTGTGTATGTAGTATGCAGTGTGCATGGTTAATGATGGCGCCCATGCTGACCACAAATAGCCACATACCGTATCTGTGTTTCATTGAGAAAGGATGAGAAAGGAGTGAGTGCCAGAGGGAAGGGGGAGAGAGAGGGTTTGGGGGGCGGCGTCTTATCAGTATGAAACACTCTCTTTGTCTCTCACAGCTTCTATACAGGGGGCTGGAGGAGGCGTACAGTATTCACTGCCTGCGTCTATACTGTCTCTGCATGTACAGTATACAGCTCAGTATTGTATTCCTTTTCTTACATAGTATAGGTCCGGTCATGTTCTGTGTTGTGTGACAAACAAATACGCCTTTGTATTAATGTTTCCGCAGCATCATGTCAATCTGCTGTACAGGCTGAATGAAAGGTACAGGAGATGAAAACGAATCATTCTGCACAGGTTAATGGGTCTTTTTGGTCATGTGACAGGAGCCTGACCAATCAGTCATGGTCAGATATGACCAACAGTGTTTTCAGATTTGTGTGTGTGTAGTGTGGACTGATGGATGGAAGTGTAGAGGTAGCCTGACACTACATTAAGTTTAACAGCAGGGCCTTCACTTTTATGCAAATCAGAATTATTTTAAGTAAATAATTAGTGTCTTGCAGACGTTTGCTGGCATTCCTGTGAGGCTGGCGCACTCTAGCAATTAATACAGCATTTTGCCCCTGGATTAAATCGGATTTATTTTCCAATGTATATACTTGGAAAACAAAGGGAAAACAATCAATTTGTGTGAAGTCAAGAGTGTACATTTTATTTTATTTTGTTGTATTTCATTTTATCATTACTGCTATTATGTTATGTCATCTTCCTCCGCCTATCCAGTACTCTGGGTTGTGGGGTATTTCTAGCAGTGTGCATAGGGCCTTTTTTAGGGTGTCAGTGTCAGGGCCACTGACACTGCAGCAGGGCCCGAGTAAGATTCAAACCAGGCCCCTTTGCTTCCAAAGGTGACTGCTCTAACCACTGATCCACTTATTATTGTTATCATCATTGATTATATTATTAATAATAATCATGCTAATAATTAATTTGTTGTTATTGATTATGAGTATTTTGATTCAGTGTTTCTAAATCACCGTACTTTATTTGAGCATTTTGTTTTTAAGACGGATGAATCTGTTCGGGCACAGTTGAGGCACCAGAACTCTAAAATTACACTTAATATATCAATCTAGCATCTCTAATTAATATAATGTATAATTGAGTACTTTTGTATCTGTAGTCACAGTCTGTGCACACACAATATGTTCCTATTTATAATGAATACCTCCAGGTTCACCAAGTCAAGGTTGATCCATGTCTGCTTTGTGGTCCGTGTGCGTGTCAGTCCTTAGTGTCTCTATATGTTCACCGTGTCATGACCATGGTGATGATGTTGAGGATTAAGCCTGTGCAGTCCTGTGATTGTTGCTCATATGACTCTATAGGTGGAAGAGACATGAATGAGCTGTGTGTCTGTCTCATGCTGCTCATATGAGCAGGTCCCTGACCTGTGTCCTTTTGCGTCTCATCGGCCTCTCGCCTCGGGAATCTTGTGACAGCGCTGGTAAACATGGAGAGCTTGAGAACAAACCTTGACTGTGTTAAAGTACTTGTAGATATACAGTATGTATTCATACACTACAGTGACATGTTATTGTTTGGGTTATTCCCGTATAGCCCTTCAATAATTGGAGATAGGAAGAGAGTAAACACCCATACACCGTTCCTGTTTGACTGACTGTCCCACTTTGCATTGGCTGCTCACACTGCAGTATTTGTGTGTTTAAAGTTCAGTGTTTCCCCAACCATTCGATTGGTATTTATCCCCCTGATCTGATCGTGACTGTTGTCATTTAAAGAAACACATGACTTCTACTCCTCCAAGTGTTTGTGTCAGTCCTGCACCAGATTGTCTATTCCCCCCCAGCGCTGTGAACCTGGGGGAAACACTGCAGTATATTTGTATGTATTTGTGTATGTATATTTGTAAAATGAATAGAAACACACCACCCTTTTTTGTGTCTTTTAGAGGCGGAGCCTCTCCTGAGGTCTCCCTAATTCACATTCTCCATCCTCTCTCTTGACTCTTTTGTATTCTGTCCGTGCGACAGCGTTTCTGTCACACGGTCACAGTCTTTGACATCTGCATTAACATAAGTGCCACATGCTCCGTTCATAATGGATGTAGTGTGTCGAGATGTGTGAGATGCTCATGTTTTGACAGATTTCTCAAGCCTCTTTTCCCATTGATCAAAAGCCAGCAAACATGATTGTTCCGTGAAGGGATTTCTGTGGGACTTGCAGTTGACTCAGAATTTGATTGTTTGAACTCAGCAGTGAGCAAAGTGCAATGGGGCCTCAGTAGTTATCAGTGCACTCGTGACTTAATGCATGGAGGGGAAGATAATAGAAGCTAGCTCCGCCTCCGACTAGCCTTCAGTATGTGTATATTTCTGTCATTTTTGACACTACTAAAAATAATGCAAAACAATTACTGTCATTTTCATAAATTTCTAATCGCCTAAATATTTAAAAAGTTTCAATACCCCTAAAATGAGCTCATTGATGTATATTTACATGAGAAGGGGTCGTCTCTGCGGGGGCCGCCATGTTTTTACAGCAGTAAAAGTAGACGTACTAAACATCTTTTGAGTTTGAATGACAACTGAAGTCTACCATTGGTTCTCCTGCATGCTCAGAAGGGTGAGGTGATGGATACAAGCAACTTCACCTCTAGATGTCACCAAATCTTACACACTGCACACATGCCATGTACAAAGCCAGTTACTAAGTTCTTGACATATAGAGTAAAATAGAGCATCACAGACTGATTCTAGGGCCCATTGGTTGTAGCCCCCTTGGCAGAGTGCTTAGTGGCATTTGCCAGTTTGATACCTGTGTTGGACGAGCCATGGATTCAGTACAACTTAGTGTGACAAATCTCCTCCTCTACTCTATCTTCTCTAATACACACCAAAATCTCCCATAACCCCCCTGTTCAGTGGTCCGGCCAGTTGGTTTATTTATTTATTTTTTATTTCACTAATTGGAGAAAAAACAACAACAAAAACAATACAATAAAGAATACAACACTCCCAAATCTGAATGAAAGGGGGCAGAAAGATGATTGATCTTATTTAATCTGCCCCTTTATCCCCAAAACATCCATTTACAAAGCACTTCAATAAAAATGACAACAAAATAACACAGACAGTCACATTCAAAGCCATTCGTTCAACCCTCTTCCCACCCCAGCGTTCACCTGTAGGCTCTGACAGGGGGTTACTTCCATGTATTCACTCCTCTGGATGATTGTTGTCACTCTGCATCACAGCGACCGGATGTCTCCGTGCCCCTCTCCCATGCACACTCCCATTATGATCCACTGATAAGCCATTTCGCTCAGCATGTGTGAGCATTCCGATGCCTGCCTGACCTGAATTCACCCCAGCACCATCACTGGCCTGCGGTAGTATTGGGAAAATCTTGGCCTCGCACCAAATCTATCTTGACATACATCACACCAGATCTGAGTGGTCGCAGCCTCCATTGTACTGTAACTGCTCCGCTGGCTGGTTAATGAGTGAGCCTGCTGTGAACCTCAGGCCTCCATGGCTTTGCCCGATGCCTCTCCCCTCGCCGTGCCTCTGTCTTTGCCTCCATCGTGGCACCACACCACCACATCGAATCAGTCGCAGCCCAAACAGCTCTTTGGTAAAACTGCCGCGTTCCTGCCAAGAACTGTGGGGTGGTCAAGATGTTCCTTTGATGGTCTCTTGTTTGTTGTGTGGACTCCTGCCTCACCGATGCCATCCGGGGCTCAAACTTGGATGGAAACCCCCGCCTGGCTCAACCGGCGCACCAGCCTGAGAATAGCTGCTTTGACGGCTGGTGCCAGACTCCAACCAAACTGTGCCTATTCATGTTTGGGGCTGCATGCTTGGATACACTCACCACAAGGAGTGGCTCTGGCACCGGCCAGCATGGACACTGGTGCACGGCCAAAGCCTAATTAATGTTGGTGGATTAAAGGAAGATGAAAGGGCTGGTAAACCTTTTGGTTAGCTAAGCACTCTGACTCATTCAGTTGCCTTTTTTAAAGTCCTCCTTTACCACTGTTCACAACAACTGTTGTTGTTTTCTGCATGGCCACATCGTGCCCTGTTTGTGTTTGTTTACAGTTTCCAGGAAAACAAGTTGTGTTTAGCTTGAAGCGCATGATCTGACTATTTAATTTAGAGTCATTCATGTCATCTCATCGGTCTCTGAAATGCCTGGTTATTATGCAACAGGTCTTTATTTGGTGTATCTAGTCCCTTTTAAAATGTAAACTGAAGAAATGACACAAGTGTCTCCCTGTAGCTGCCAGTCTCTCTGTCGTACTCATGTGTTCTGACCTTTTGACACTGTGCCTGTTGCCCTTTGGCAGTGTGCTGACCCGTCTGTCTGTCTGCACAGCTGAGCGCCTCACGGTTAATCGTGGGTCACTGTGGCAGAGAGTCAGGAGGATAATACAGGCTGAGGCACTCAGGGGTCAGCCGAGTATTACTCCAACAGACACTATCCACAGGGGCCAGGACCTCAGATGGGTACATGACTACTAGAGTAAATGTTTTCATAAGAAAAGCAGTGTTTTATTTATTTTCTTTGATCGTTATTATTATTATTATTAATAATAATAATAGTAATACTATTATCATTGTAATTAAGTAATACAATTTGGCTTAGAAAATGCTTTTATTTATTTATTCATTTTAGTAAATATTTCCCAGTTGCATGTTTGGGTGTGTTCCTTGTGAATGAAAAACAAAACAACAGTTTAAAAAGACTAAAATCAGGATGAATATGAAGGGGAAACTACTTCGTCTTTCGCTGAGGACGCCAACTGGGCACATGTGGTATCACAGGATTTGAAATGTAATTTGGTTCAACCCAAGAATGGTCATTAAAAGTGCAGAAGTCATATAAGAAATATATTTGTTCACAGTCCAACATTAGACGGAGGATGTGTGAAAAAAGTGCCAAGTGGTTCTAATTCCCTAAGAATCCACTCAGCCATTTCTAAGAAGATAGAAGCAAACTGGCAATAAACCTTTGAGCAGGTAACAGAACCGGATTATTCAAATTGGGAAAAGTGATACAGAGGTAGAGTTACCTTCACAGCACCGTGTTTCTAATTCTTCCCCTCCTAGCTGCAGGTTTTGACATTGCGGCAACTGCCTCTCCACATTTCCGTTGCGTTGCTTGTAGATAAACAATGTGAAACCGAGTAGGCGTCACTGCAATGATGAACACCACAGTTTGCTATTGTTGTGCAGCTCTTATGCCTTTGAAACAAGGATGTTATGAAACCTTTACTTTCAGGCTACTGCTTAATCTCTATTGTACATCCATAACCAGCCATGGATCACCTCTGATTGGTTGTATTCCAATAGACACAATACTTAAAAGAAAAAAAAAATTAAATTACATAAGTGGTGTCATCTGTCTGAAAAGTTCATTTTTGCTGAAACCTTTTGCAAATGTAATTAATTATAAAATGCATTGGAAGCCAATGAGAAGTAACATGTTGTCCTTGGATAGATATATTGAGAACTCTGCTCGAACGAGTGGAAATGGAGGCGTGAATGACGATCTCTACATTTCTATAATAATAATTGTAATAATGCATTTTATTTTGCACATAAACTCATAAAAACAAAATACAGATAAACTGAAATACAAATAGTAAATAATAAAAACGGAGATTGCAGACTGGTTTGAGCCGATGGGTTTTGAGTCTGCATTTGAAGTGGGGGAGAGAGTCAATGTTGTGGATGTCACATATATATATATATATATATATATATATATATATATATACTGTATATACAGTAAAACCATTCATTTCTCCATGGGTGGTTTGATTTTTGTACTCTCTGTACAGTTTCTTCTCTGGGGAACCTTGGATTGTTCTCTCATTGTCGTCACTGATGATGATGATGCAACACTCACTCTCTCACTGAAATAACATGTTTCACAACATACTGTAGATTCTCACCTGCTAGTGTACAGTATGTAGCATTGCACTAAACTTGAAATATACATGATTTCATGACTCAAAACAACAGAGGGGAAGGGTGTGGTGATTAATACAAAATCTTCACCTATAGATGTCATCAAGTCTTACACTCGGCACCGTTGAATCAATAATATGTTTTTCAATGACAGTAATAGATTTGTGCAGACTACAAATGTAACACAGAGGGATTTATTTTCTGAACCTCGCCATCAGTACAGATGTCGCATTCACACACTGAGCTCTCAGCACACCTGTTTTCCATTTCGCAGAATGTCTTCAGGCGCAGCTTGTAATTCAAGGTTTCCTGTTTCACACCACCAGTGGCCACATCCAGATGTGGGTGTCTTCAGAAGGCAAATATTGCATCGCAGGAATTGTGTGTGTGTGTGTGTATATATATATATATATGTATATATATATATGCATGTATGAGTCACAGGAAAATGAATCAAAATAATCTTGCAAACACAAGAATAAGTGCTCTAACTGGCTTCCATGAGCTCTGCCGCTCAAAGGGACGGCCGAGATTTAAAGTCTGTACTATGAGTTTGAAGTCAATGTAAAGGTACGTGTGTGAGATTTCAGTCATTTTGGTCCCTTTTGTAATATAATACAAATTACATACTGACATTTTCATGAATTTATAATCATCATAATTTTTGCCATTACCCCTTAAATGAGGCCATTGATGTGTATTAACATGCGGGGTGGGTCCTCACTTTGGGGCCTGGTTCCAATCATAAACTAAATGGGCACAGCATCTGCAACGTCACCCATAGGTTTCTGCATAGTGCTTATGAGGCTCGTAGTGGGCGGTTCACTTGCTTATGCTTAACTCCTCCTACTTCCTGTTTCATCCAGAAATGGGCATAGAGGCGGAGCACAGGTAGAAGTGGGGGTGGGTCCATGGTGCTGTTGTATCATCTACAGAATGTGCAAAGTCGGCTCAGGTGTCACTCAAGAAGCCATGCCCCTTAATTATGCACAATTTCAAAAGAGTTCAAAAGATACAGTTGTCATGGCAACAAATGTGTCTGACTGAGACCAAAACTATAGTTTGTACCAGGCTTTAAACACGTTTCATTCACCTCTGAAGTTGATTATTGTAACGTGGGAGTCTATGGGGAGTGACTCGCTTTTGGAGACAGCCTCAAGTGGCCACCCTGTGAACTGCAAGTCGGTCATCCGTCAGCCCCAGAGGCTGCACTATGTTTGTATGTCTTAAATCCAGCACATAATGACATGAATTTGCTCAGTGAAATAATGATACACTTTACGACACATCGTCATGCCGTGCAATGCCTAGAAATAGAAATAAAAGATGTGCTGCTGTAGATGGACATCATGGATACTGTGTGTGTGTCTACTCCTCACTCCTGCTGCATGAATAAGACAAGAAGCACATTAGTGTCCAACTGCCGCAACATCAGCAGCACCGTGAGCCGAACACAGACGTATGGTTCATGGAGCTGGAGATGTGAATGTTTACAGTATCCATTAGATCTAGCTTTGTTCCACCTTTTCCTCTGGTGCTTGGTCATCTGGAAATGTCATCCCTTTGTCCTCAGTTATCCTCACGGACGAGGAAGTGCAGAGGAAGAAGGACATGATCATGAAGAGGAAGGAGGAGGAGGCGGCGCGGGAGGCCATGAGGCCCCGGCTGAACGAGGAACAGGCTCGCATGATCACCTCTCTGGTGGAAGCCCATCACAAGACCTACGATGCCTCCTACTCTGACTTCTCACGCTTCAGGGTGAGTCCACGACCAAAGTGTCCACCACTGTTCTTTGTATCCCCTGTATCTTACTGCAGGGGTCAGGGCTGTGCAGTGACCGTATTACAGTTGCTACTATTAACCCAGAGATTCACCGAGACACTATTTGATGTTTTTCGCTTTCTATGTCTTGGATTTATTTGCTGTTTTTCATGAATTTGTTCATGGATTTTTTGATTTTATCCTACTGTAAACAATGTGAACCCCAGTACTAGCCTTTTCACATCCACGCACAAAAAGGTGCAGATTGAAACTTTCTTATTCAAATCACTTTTTTTGATCCCACTCAAAAAGGCAGTATGAAATATGCATCTGCTCATTTCTTTGCTTCATTTGAGACTCGGGGCTTTAGCTTTGTTGTCTGAGATATTTTTCTCCCGATGGACATCATTTTCACCATATATGGCAAACGGTATGTATGATTAGAACGAATGCTGGTTTAAAAAATAAACAAAATTAAAAAGAAAAAAACAATTCTTAATAGAAGTTTTGAATCTTGATTTACTAAGAGCTCAATTTTGTGTCAAAGGTGGAATAACGTAAGTGTTCGACATTGAGCAAAAATAAAAAATGTATATAATAATGGAAAATGTATATGTATGATTAGGATTGATGCTGGTTTATGAAATCAAATATAATGTATTTTGAAAAAAATAATCTTTATACCATTTTAAAAGCTTGTTTTTAAATGAGCAGGTTTTTGTGTCGGAGGCATAATCATGGAGTTTTTTTTAAAGGTGCATCTAAGGGTGAATAAACTGTGTGTCCATGTGTTTTGTTTCCAGCCTCCGGTACGTGACGGCCCAGTGACGCGCAGTGCCAGCCGAGCGGCCTCCCTTCACTCTCTGTCCGACGCTTCCTCTGACTCATTCAACCACTCACCCGGTGAGACAGACGCTGTCCTCCTGCCGTTGTGTGTGATTACATTGGTGTTTGAGGACGAAAGTCTCTGAGGAGATCCGCTGAATAGAAACAAGATGGTGGAGACCGTTGATGCTTTTGTTGTTCTCGGCCTCTGCAGTACACATGTACAAAGTACATCTGAACAACCTCTTCTCTCATATGTCCTTCAAACTTATTTTCCACCATAATTAATCAATAAGACTTATTTATTTATTTATATCGGGATTCGGTTATAGATTCTAGATTTTTTTTATTCCTCTGTCCGTCCATCTAAAATCGTATATATTTCAGTGTTAATCAAACTTCTCAATTATTCTTTGGGTTCATCGTTGCTTTTATATTTGTTTCCATGGCAACACATTCAACTTTGCTGAATTGAGTTTAGGCTCTTTACTCAGAGACTTCAAAACAATACAAATTGCACACTGTACTTCCCCGTTCAAGGAGAAGAGATTCACCCCTTTAAGACTGGTACTGATTAACAGGATTACTATACTGCAATTTTCATATATACTATACAATACAACACAATGGATTTATTGACATTTTTCAATTCTAAATGGATGTTAAGATGTTATGACATGGTATTTGTGTTTTATGAAATAGCCTCTGATATGAAAGAATCATATGATCATCACTCATTCAGCTTTTCCTTCCATTTGATTGGATTTTTCATTATAAAATGTGATTTAGAAAAAATCTTTATGAATCCCTCTTTGTTTGAAGATTCAAGCCTTCAACGGTTGCTTTTTCAAGAAAACACTAATTAGATGCAGCTGGACTCTGAGATCTTAAAAGTATAGATATTTCATAAATAGAAGCTGCCATTTGAATTAATATGCCTTATGCCACAGTTCGTCCTCATCCTGTCTTTCAATCTCCTCAAACAGAGTCCGTGGACACCAAGATGAATTTGAGCAACTTATTAATGATGTACCAGGACGGAGCCAGCAGTCCAGACTCCAGCGAGGAGGACACCAAGCTCTCCATGCTGCCCCACCTGGCCGACCTGGTCTCCTACAGCATCCAGAAGGTCATCGGGTTTGCCAAGATGATTCCAGGCTTCAGGTACCGACTCGAACCAAAACGCATAGATAGTTTTATCAGGAAAATATGTTACATAATGTGATGAAAATGGAGATGGTAAAGGTGCAGTTTGTACGATTTTGGTCAATTTTTGTCACTTCTATCTATATAATTAAGAATTATATACTGAAATTTTTAGGAATGTATGTTCACCTGAATGTATGACGTTCTTTTCACTTTACCCCATATCGAGCCCTTTAATATATTTTTACATCAGCAGGAAAGTGTGGTTGTTAATATTTTATTATTTTTTAGTAGGTAAATCATATGCATGAATAGAAAAGCAAAAATATCACATTAGCTCCGCCTGTCAAGGTGTGATCCACTTTAATTTTGAAACTCATGAACTACATACATCATACACTTTAATACCACACGTGCATTGACAAAAGTTAATCCATGTGTATTCATCTAAATTAGCCATTTTAATGGTTTGTAATGCGTGTAAGTCCTGATAAGCTCAATACTCTATAATCCTCTGCTGTTGCATGCATCGTCCCCCTGCCCCCTGTTGTCTTGTTTACCCGCTCCTCCTAATAATTTGTTGACTTGTTAAAAAAGCCCATTCTGCTGCATATTACCAGTAGGCACGTACACACACAAAGGCCAGGAGCCCACACCCACTCGTCGAGCACACTGATCCGCTGCCCACATATTAGCGGGGCGAGGAGGGATGTTATTATCGCTCCCAAACAAACAAGCTCCTCCAGGAAAGCAGCTGGAGCCGGGACGCATGCAGCTTCATAACCACGCTGAGCGGAGAGCCATGCACGTACCCAAGACCCAGAGAACAGGGGAGGGGGCAGGTCCCAACACATGTTTCACGTGATGCATCCACGAGTGAAAGGAATGGACAGATGATTGTTTACATTCACGTGGCTTTTGTGTGGATGCACTAGTTTTATTGTGCTGCTGGAATAGTGCTTTATTATTGTTCAAATAGTGGAGGCAAGTGTCAGGGTTGTGTTGATGTTGATGCAGGGAGATGCTTTCATTGTTTTCTAACCTCCAGCAACAGATGAACTTCAGCCCTTATGTTGTCCCTCGACACTCATTTTGGAGAAAGTTTCGGCTCTGCCTCATTTTCTTTTTAAAAAAATTCCAAGAACATTTTTCAGCATTTAAGCTTCAAATTCTGACCTGAATTTCTCCGTATTGTGATTTCGACTTAAAGGTGCAGTGTGTAAGATTTGGTGACATCTAGAGGTGAAGTTGCATGTTGTATCCATCACCTAACCCTCACCCTTCTGAGCATGAAGGAGGGTTGTATATGTATATAAATTCATTCAAATATCAGTTTGTTATTGTTTGGTAATATCATTAGAAGTTACATAAATGACTGAAATCTTACACATTGCATCTATAAAACTGTTTACCTGGAAGTACCTGAAAATCTGGTTCAATCCACAGACTGTATGCAAAGATAGGTTTCTACAGAGAGCTTGTGAGGCTCATAGTGGGTGTTTCACTTGCATGTTCACTCCTCGGCCATCTTGCTAATGCAAAACTCCTCCTACTTCCTGGTTCATCCAAAAATGGCCACAAAAGGTGGAGCACAGGTAGAGCTAGGGTGGGCCCATGGTGCTGTCGCAGCATCCATAGAACGTCGGCCCAGGTGTCACTCAAGAGGCCACGCCCCTTACTTATGCACAGTTTCATATTTCTCTTGAAGAGAAATAAGCGAGTTAGAAACAAATTCACGCCCCAGGAAAACATGTAACTGATCTGCCCGGATAAGTTGACTCACTCACGAGGCCATGCCCCTTAATTATGCACAATTTCAAACCTGCAAAGAATACGAATAAGCCCCGCCCCTGTACAGTTGTCATGGTAACACATGTGACTGATTGAGACCCAAACAGTAGGTTGTACCAGCCTTTAAACATTTTCATTCACCTCTAAAGATGTCCATTTTGATATGAGAGTCTATGGGGATTGACTCACTTTTGGAGCCAGCCTCAAGTGGCCATGCTGTGAACTGTAAGCACACTTTGCGTTATATTGATAACTGAAGGCTACCATATTTTTACCTACAGTATATGTTTCAAAGGGAAGGTTGAAATGAGATTCATGCATCCGCAACATCCAACTTCACCACTTGTATACCGCTCATTTAAGGGTAATGTAAAAAAGTAATACATTGAGGTGATTATAGATTTATGAGTCAGTATGGAATGGTTTTGTAATATCCTCAGAAGTGACAAAAATGACTGAAATCTTGCACACTGCACCTTTTAAAGCCAAATTGAATCCATTCAATCTATAAAGTCAGCAATCTATTTTCCCACCAAGAATATATTTACAGTGCTAGAGTCCTCGAGCATGTGAAAACACACATACTAAACAGTATGTACAGTAAACAGCCTCAGGCGGAAGATGTATGTTGTCTGCATGTGTTTAAAGCCTCGGCATGGGAATGATGTTGCTACACTAACTCCTAAATGCAGGGTGCATGCTGTGCTTGTTAGTCCCCCTGTCTATTCTGCACACTCACATTTGCAATTGTAGGTGTTTAATTTACTTTGTGTTTCATTTCCACTTTGTGACTGACGCATTTTTCAGTTCACTTGTTTTGATGACATTGTGTGATATTGTGATTCAGCTGTGTGGACAACTTAATTTTGCTGGAATATGTATTTGTTCTTTTCCAGTTACATAGTCACTTATTGTCCAGATATACAATTTGTAACCACATTTGTAATTTATGTGCAATAGGAAAGAATTGCCTGTATTTGTATTGCACCTTTTACAACTTTATGACCCCTTAAAGCACTTTACTTTACCATTTACATCCGTCTTTTCACACAAACCCTCAAACAGTCCATCTATGTACAGTACGTGCTCTTGATGGGTTTCAGTAATAGGTGAACTAGGCAGCATACGTGAACGAGGATCCTGTCACAATACAGATATGATTTTCTAATGTACGGTTGAAGACTTGATGTCACAGCGTCTCTGTGTCCAATTCCAGAGAGCTGACGGCCGAGGACCAGATCGCTCTGTTGAAGTCAAGTGCCATTGAGATCATCATGCTGCGGTCCAACCAGTCGTTCAGTCTGGAGGACATGTCCTGGAGCTGCGGAGGGCCTGACTTCAAATACTGCATCAATGACGTCACAAAGGGTTAGTTCCATCTCTCATTTATTTTCTATTTTATTTTGTTGTGTTTTGTTTTGTTTTATTCATTTATTGTTATTTTAAAATTCTTAATTTTGTATTAAACTTCTTTTTTCAGTGGCCAGAGTTATTTTTGTTTCCAATTTATTTATTTTTTCATTTAATTCCTTTTATTTTTCCTTACTTAATTTTTAATGTTTGCTTTTTTATTTCTTATCTATTTCTGAAAACATATTTTTCAGTGGCCCAAGCTATTACTCATTTATGTATTTATTAAGTTTATCTTCTTGTTTATTCATCCGTTGATTTTTGATTTTTAATCATTAAACATCATCGCTCGACGTGGGACCAGTTTGCTGCCAGTTAACCGTACATATCTTGTTTGTTGATTGTTGGTGGATGATGTCATGGGGTCAGTCAGAAAATATGTCCAATACTAGCAAGGTGAAAGGGGGTATGTCAACATCTGTAGGCTGAGTCAGACAAACTTCGGTCAACAAATGGATTGAACTCCCGTGTTTGTGTCCTAGGACGAGGGCTGTAGTTCTCCTCACATGTGATAAAGGGGACCAATGAATACTGATAGTAAATCATGGAGATGAACTCCAATATTCAAACTAGCCAATGGGAGATTATCACATGGATTCACCCTGGGTGCGTCTAAAGTACATGACACAGCAAGTGCAAGCTTTAAATATTGGTGGCCAAATGGTGGTACTGCAACATTTGTGTCATATGGCCCTATTAGAATTTTTCTTGTCAGGTAACACTGAGAAAAATATTATGAATAAATGAATAAATACAAATGAAACAATACATTAACACTCGGGCAGATGTCTGTAAATCAGCTGATTCATTAATTACTGAGTATAGTTTCTTACCTGTCTCTCAGCTGTGTCATGAGGTTTGAACGACATTAATTTTTTAGCTTTTTTTTAACATAAGGCAGATGCAAACATAAGAGCTCAAACAATTAGAAAAAAAGAATATATATATATATATGAGGATATAAGAGCATATATCCTCAATTTTGAGGGGATGTCCACCACTGATGACCTCCTGCCTGTCTCAGGAGAAAGTTCACGTCTAATCCCCCAGAGTTCTAAGGGGCTTCGGTTTCCGCGACCACGTGTGTTCAAATCTTACTGGATCACTCGCACTTGCTCCTCCATGCACACTGCATCACTGCAAGATTTCAACTTTGCATGGAGGCACCTACAGATACACATAGGAGTCCATAGGAAGGCACAGAATGTTGGTAGACTCACTGGGTGTTGTCGTTCCCAGCGGGCCACACTCTGGAGCTGCTGGAGCCGCTGGTGAAATTCCAGGTCGGTTTGAAGAAGCTCAACCTGCACGAAGAGGAACACGTGCTGCTCATGGCCATCTGCCTGCTCTCCCCAGGTACTGTGTGTGTGCGTGTGTGTGTGTGTATGTGTGTGAGAGATGGACAATGCATTCCATTTAAAACCGGGGGCTGTATCCTGGCGTCAAATATGAATATTTGTCTAACGCTCAATGACGAGCGATTATCAATGAACGAGGCCGTCGGAGCATCTGTTTCCTTCGTCCAACGCTACCATGAGTCATTGAGTAAGTGTGTCCTTCTGCCTCAAGGCTGCATGAGCACTGCTCCACTGCTGCTCCCGCGCCGATCCATTCTGAATGAATGAAATGATAAACACTGTATTGCAGTATTTCAAACCAAGAAAATTGCTCTGAGAATAAGGCCAAGGAGGATTAAACTAATAAAATGTGTTCTTAATTAGCACATAACATTTTTTATTCTGTTCTATTTTTTTTTAAAATTTTTGTTAGTCTTCGCCTTGATCTGCTGGGGCAGATCAAAGCAGTCGCCCTAACCAGTCTAACACAAACCTGTAGAGAGAACAGATGCTTTACTGTCCTTCACAGATGATAACCAGCTGCTACGGCATATAGCTCTCTAGCGAGTGCGTGTGCGTCTGCGCATGCGTACATACGCGTGTGAGAGCTATTTTGTTTTCAGATCTGTCAAAGGTCAATATGTGGGATCAATGTTGATGTCCGACAGAAATCTTTTTTACATTTGTATCTATCTAGGTTATTACTCTTAACAATGTCCTGCTATTATTATCATATGATTTTTTGATTTACATAGTGATTACTGTCTTACTTTATGTATAATGTGTTGTTATTACATATCAAACATTTTGTGGGTCCACTTGTGCATTTACTGCTGTATCAATAGGTGCTACCAGAAATTCACAGCATGTCTAAACCCTAAAACAAAATTGCACAAAATTCATTCCTCACATGGAATGAATTTTGCTTCGCGACATCATAGTCTTGCTCTCGTGATTGACACGATACTTTAACATTAGGCTTGAGAATTAGCATATGCGTAAAATACGCAAAAACATGGTGGGCTGACTGAGGAAACCCAGATTCTCTATTTCAGACTTGACACACTTAGATAATGAGAAAGTAAACAGTCAATCTGAACTTGCTCCATAACGCCTGACCCTGGACGTCTAAGAGCAGTAAATGTCAACACATTAATGACATGTCAATACATTTCTGACTCTCATTGAAAACGACACTGTTTGTTTAATGGAGCAAACAGGTGACGCTGCATGAAGATGTTAGTAGTCCACAGATGTGCACACATTTCACACTATTCTTATATTCAACTCTTGAACGGCACTGACGACTGTTGTTGCCAGGATGCTCGGTGTTGTGGATCCCAAAGGTGTTGTCCGTCCACCATTAAACCCACGGAGGGTGAGCGGCACCAACCTGTTCCGCTCCGTTCTCTCCCTCTCTAGATCGTCCCGGTGTCCAGGACCACGCCCGAGTGGAGCAGCTCCAGGACCGCCTGTCGGAGGCGCTGCAGGCCTACATCCGGGTCAACCACGCGGGCGGACGCCTCCTCTACGCCAAGATGATCCAGAAGCTGGCCGACCTGCGCAGCCTGAACGAGGAGCACTCCAAGCAGTACCGCTCGCTCTCCTTCCAGCCCGAGCACAGCATGCAGCTCACCCCGCTGGTGCTGGAGGTGTTCGGCAGCGAGGTGTCATAGCAGAGAAGGAGGCGAGCACATTCACATGTACTCCCTCACCACAAACAGGATGATCAACCCACCCCCTCCACCTGCAACCCCGCGAGCTAATCCCAGCCTCGATACATCTCCGGACAGACGCTCATATCTCACCCGCCCCCCTTCCCTTCCTTCCTCATCATCGACCTGATCTCCTCACTCTTCCTCCTGACCCCAAGGAGCAAGACACCTGAACGTCTGTGGATGTATGACAGCGGATGTGGCTGCGTGGATCTCTGCAGCACTTTGACAGGCTTTTGAAAAACGCAGTACTACATCACATGACCTCCGAAACGGACCTAACGTTGGGGGGCCTCTCCACCAACATCCACAAACTCCAGATCTGCCTTCTCATCATCACCTCAGTCCAGATATCTGATCTCTGCCATGTTTTCAATTGTTTGGCTTTTTTTTTTCAAAGACAGTTTGACAGGTGTTTTTTTTAAACCATCATCGCTTCAGGTTCATCCGATCATTCTTAACCGTGCCGGCACTTTTGAGGTACAGATATATTTCTGGCTATAAACCATCATTAACTTACAGTTTTACCGGAAGTGCATCCAAATGTACGAGAAGTATGAACAGTTAGAGATGCACCGATTCAACTGATACACATTGATACCTGGACTTTCGGTAGGTCCTCAAGACCCCTCAATGCAATTTACAGTAGAGCTTGCACAGGAATCGAGCCCCTGACCCTCTCTCTGGTCAGAGGACCGCCCCTTTTACCCCTCAGCCACAGCTGCCCTATTAATACTACCAGTTATCAAATTGATATCAATTTTTCCAATACATATCTGATCTGGGACTCTTATTATACTGTACGTAATTGAATGTGTGGGACACATATATGATAATGTGTAGTATAATAGATAGTATAATGTAATAATATAATATGGTCC
Source organism: Chascanopsetta lugubris (assembly GCA_016785325.1). Classification (NCBI taxonomy): domain Eukaryota; kingdom Metazoa; phylum Chordata; class Actinopteri; order Pleuronectiformes; family Bothidae; genus Chascanopsetta; species Chascanopsetta lugubris. Next base: position 102,999 of record JAFBJT010108659.1, read on the forward strand.
CAAATCAGATATGTATCCAATCTGTGACCATGCTGCTTTGAGGAGTCGGTCATATCAGAATCCAGGTGAAAGATCTGAGCAAACAATGTTAGCATTAGTGGCTAAATCAACAGAAGCTACGTATTTCGACATGTAGCTGGACATCGGTTCGCAGCCCTTTAGAGCAGGGTTGTCAAACTCATTTGTAGTTCAGGGGCCACGTAAGCCCCATTTTAATCGCAAGTGGGCGGGACCATTAAAATCATAGCATAAAAACCTGTAAACAACGACAAGTTTTCCCCTTGTTTTAGTGCAAGTACATTGTGTTGTATTGCGACCCCCAGTGGACACATTCGAAATACTATTTTATAAAAACAATATTGCAATTAATGTCGCCTGTCATTTTGACACTTTGCAAAATGATCTCACGGGCCGGATTGGACCCTCTAGCGGGCTGATTTTTGCCCGCGGGCCATATGTTTGACACCCCTGCTTCAGAGCTTTGATGTTAACATAAACTTATGACGGTGGAATCTTTCAAGCCACTTGGATATTTACCTATAAGTAAATATAGAATTTAATAAAGCAGATTGTTCCTATGTATCCAGTTATGTCAGTATCGGTGCATCTCTGAATTTAATGTAAATCCTCAGTTCACAATCCTGACCGAAGAGTCAAGCGGGCGTTCACTCCGGCTCGTCTCTTCGTCTTTGTATTGGAGACGTCTCTCGGAGGGTTGATGGAACGAAAACAAAGAACAGGAAGTAAAATCTGAAGTCAGGGGGCTGGGGGGGGGGGGGGGGGGGGGGGGAGTGTAGGAGCGATGGAGTCAGGCAGGAACGAGTAGAGATGGAGGACGGAGATGCTACAGTTTGAATTCCCAAGACATGACAAAAGGGAATATTCACACAAGAATGTATGTATAATGCTATATAAATATAAATGATAAGCTGATATATAGATATAGATATAGATATATATCTATATAAATATATATATAGATATATTTACGAGAGCAACGCACTCTCGCGGAAGCAAATTTTTCTGACTATTGAATAATGTAGAGGATTTGAGGGGCCCCTCCTCTGTTGTGTGTGTGTATGTGTGTGTTCACTCAAACACACATACGAGAGCACTGAGAGGGTGTGTGAGGAGTCCCTACTATTTTTGTGATACGTGTACAGTGAATGAGAATATTGATGGACCACAAGGGGGCGCATGTGCAGGCTCTGAATGAGGGGCTCAGTGTAGGGAAGCACTTTTCTGTTGGATTTTAATCGTTGATATTGGACCTGTGAAGTTTGTCGGAACCACCGACACAACGTCAAGTTTAGATGGGTAGAAATTATCCAAAAATGAAAATTTATAATATTGAATATAATTATAGTAATAATAATAATTATAAAAAACTTTGTTCGGCTGGTTAGATTGCTGCTAAGATAGTTAGAGCTAGATAGTTGTATAGAACTATTCGGCTGTTGCCTCAGGGAAAAGTTTGTCTGATGGTGTGTGTGTGTGTGTATGTCTGTGTGTGTGTGTCTGTGTGTCTGTGTGTGTGTGTGTGTGTATGTGTGTGTGTGTGTGTGTGTGTGTGAGTGAGTGTGGCGTAAGCTTACAATCATAGGACAGAGATTGTTTCCGAAGCTCTTGGATTCACTGTGATTACTAATTATACTAAACAACACCGTAAGTAAGCTAAAAGTCAAATTTTATTTAAAAAAAGAAAAAAATACACATACTTAAAGGTGCAGTGTGTAAGATTTTATTTTTCATTTTTGCCCCTTCTGCAAATATTACAAAACAATCACATACTGACATTTTCCTAAATGGATCATCACCTAATGTTTTGTTTTTTTCCATTAACCTTAAATGAGCCCATTAATGTATATTTACATGAGTCCTCTTCAGGGGGGCCGCCATGTTTTTACATTAGCCCAGAGTGGACATAGTAAACATCTTTTGAGTTTTAATGACAATAACATAGGTTCTCCTTCATGCTCAGACGGGTGAGGGTGAGGTGATGGATCCAACATGCAACTTCACCTCTAAATGCCACCAAATCTTACACACTGCACTTATAAGATTTTTGTCTCCTAAGCTTCTCTTTAATAAAACATCTTCTCAAGATAACATAAAAAAAATCTAATTTAATTCATTTTAACTTCATGTGTAGTTTGTCGTTTTCTCTCTTCAGGACAAATTGAGTACAGACGTTGGCATTAAATAGCAGTTGAAGAAGTACTGATTTTTGAATCCGAACAGAAACAAAAGAAATAGATTTATTTTAATATTCACTCTTTAAAACCAAGCCTCATATTGTTTATGTCACATTTATATCATTTCAGCACCAGCCGCATAAGCGAGGTTTTTTGTGGGGGGAGGGACGGGGGAGTGGAGGGAAGTCGCTTGACTACATATCATATATCACCTTTTCTGTTGGTGCGTGCTCTCCCCCTCACGCAGGCCTGAGTCGCCCCCTTGTGGACAAACCTTGTAAATACCACTTGATTAGTCTGTACATAGTTTTGAGATTAATGTAGGCGACGACAAAAAAACATAATACTAAGAGAATTGTTTTGACGGCAAGATGCTCTGGAGATGCAGCACTATATGCAAATTCGAAGGTGGACTTTTATGTTGTATTTAACACGGAGCAGGCAGAGGCGGTCGCCGTGGTGACGTGGCTGAGCAGGTTTGCTGGGGACTCAGAAGCCCGATGATTTCTACCTTTTTTGAAGGCCTCATTCGACTGAACATTCCCAGTGGTGGTTGTGGGGTCCATTCCCGACCAGCTGAGTCAGCATTATTGTGAACAGCACCTCCAGCTACCATCACCACAGGAAGTGCGTCGTCTCTGTCCTGCTCCCAGCTTATGGATGTCCTCTCTTGCTCTCTCTTCCTAAAAACAAAAAGAAAAAAAAAGAGTCAATTGATAAGCTTTTGACAGTTATACAGTATATCCATAATGGTTTTTTTGTTTTTTTTGGTGAAGTTCTCTACTCTTTTTTTCCCTCTTCCTCTGTTTTTGTTCCGTTCGAGATCTCGCAGTTTTTGCTGTCTAGCTTGCGCTTGGCTTGCTGCAGCTGGACAGTCGGAGAAAATGAAACGAGCAAAGCGAACTCCTGTAGCCTTTCCCTTCCCCCAAAGTGCAAATGAACAAGCTCCGCCTCCTTTTGATTCGAGCAGAGAGGAAAACATGACGGCCATTTTCGAAACCTCATGTCTAGACGGGGGGAAGCGACCTTACCGCTTTCCTATCCTGGAGTAGCCGAAGACTTGTCAAGGCGGCCATGTTTGTGGCTGGATGCGTCACCTGAAAGGGGGTGGAGCCTAGCGGAGCTAAATCTCTGTGTGTTTGAAAAATAAGCTCTATCTGCTTCGGTGTCAATCAAGTGACCATGAACTAACACTGCCTCAAGTGACTGACACAGGATTTAGCCAATGGCGAACCGTCACCATAACAGCATGGGCGTGCCTCTTCACCCATCACCTCCACCATCTTAACCGTCTCTTCTGCTTCTTCTGCAATAGCCGACGACATCAGGATCTACTCTTCTTCATAGCTTTAACTCAGCGGCCGGTTCCGGCTCTGCTCTGCTCGGTTTTTGGGAAAACTGCGGCGCACCAAGGGCTGATGGGAGTTCAGCGGATCAGCTGCTCTGGGACGTTTTTTGACGACGTGCATGAAACTGCTCCCGCCCCCTTACCCCCGACAAAAACAAAGGAGCAGACATTCAGAAGAACTGTGTAGAAATTTGTAGGAGTTATTCCCCCCGCCCCACCACCACAGGCAGATGTAGTGACGACTCTGTACAGGCAGAGGGCGCCAGAGGTGACTGACTGAGACGTCGCCTCCAAACAAAACCCAAAGTGTGACATTTACCTTGTTTCTCACGACTTTGTGTGTCTCTCGCATCGCAGCTCTTGGACATTTTTACAGAATAGATGTTGAATGACATTTAAAGAAAAAAAAAAAAGTGGACTTTTTACAACATACGACATCAACACCTTACATCATCTGTTTCGAAAAAGGAAAGCGGGACAGAGGCGACGGCAGGGAGGAGGGGCTACTCAGTTTTTACGAAAAGGTCGTCGATCAGAATCAAAATTCGTGACTTTTAGCTTAGCTAACGCTACATGAGAATGAGTTGTTTCAAACGAGCGACAACGTCGGGACTGAAGTGGCTCCTCCCCCCTGCTCCGCCCCCTCTCACCCGCCCTCCCCTCAACCCAGGTCAGCAGCTCCACCTCAGTAGCCTTACTAACGGAAACCTCACTCAGCTGGAAACACTAAGCAGATACCTCAATCCGTTTACAGAATGACTTTTTACCATAGCTTTTAAGGGAACCAAACATAAACACACACACACACACTCTCACACACACTACATCTCTCTCAGTCTTTGCAGTGTTTTTGTTCAATCACACACGGTAACGCCAGTTGTTTTATGAAGTAGAAGATTGTCGAGCAGACTCCTCTTTGCCAGTAGACCAGTCAGTATATGTGTTTGGATCCCAATGTCTCCAGATGTTCACTTTGATTTGATTTGATTTTTCAATTTTTTGTTGCCCTCCTCACGTGATCCTGGTCTCTGCCTCGTTTCAGTACTTTCAGTCTTGGCGTGTCGCTCAGCTTCGGCGCTGCGTATTAACCAAACATACTACCTCTCCCTCCTGCACATACATACATGCATACATATAAATATATATATTTTTTCCTGTTGTCAAAGCATTGCGTTAATTTTAACACTAATTTAGAGAGGTTTTTTCTTTTCTTTTGTGTATATGTACAGTCGATTCCTTTTTGATCTCGTTTCTCTTTTCATATGCTGGATGATTTTTTACCTCAGTACTCATTACAAGCCTAAAAATCTCAACTTCAAGTCAGTACATGGAACGTTCCAGCCACATGTCTGTACGTCTGCGTTCACATAGCAACCGAAAGTCTCCAGATTGTTTTATTGTTTAATGTTAATAGTTTGCTCAAAACAAAGCAATGCATCATGGGACAGAAAAGTGAACTTAATATTGTTTTAAGCCAATGAATTGATCAGTGTTGTGGAAGTTCACGTTTAGAGGCAACAAGGCTTAAAGGTGCAGTGTGGGATCATTTGGTCATTTTTTTCACAACCCTGAAAATATTACAAAACAATGACATACGTACATTTTCATGACTTTATGATTATCTGAATATTTAATTTTTCCCAATGACCCCCAAATGAGCCCGTTCATGGATATTTACTACAAGTTTACAAGTCTACCATAGATTCTCCTGCAGACTCAGAAGGGTGAGGTGATGGATACAACATGCAACTTCACCACTTGAGGTCACCAAATCGTACACATTGCACCTTTTAAGATTCCCGAGCTCCGGTGGTGAAAGTGTAGTGGCGTTATATGTCGAAACGGGTAGCGGAGTATGAGACTGCCTCGGGAAAACCACGTTTTTATAACCTCAACCAAACGATTGACACCACGTGTGTCAAACATACGTCAGAGGTCTCATCTGGCAATAATTTGCAAAGTGTAAATATATTTCAGAGAAAATGTAGAGATGTTGGTTGTGACCCCTGCACTCAAATGAGTTTGACGCCCCGATTTAAACAAAGAGCTACTAAGGCCTTGTCCGCCTGGACACGACAAATATCCGATTGATTCATTTTTAAAAATTTCATCCATAAATACGTCATTGTATTAAGAGATGTGGTCGTCCACATGAAGCTACTGAAAACGCTGGAGTGTAGATGCCAGGCCTGTAGTTGGCGCAGTAACGCTGCTACAGGAATAGAGCAAAAACAGAGGAAGGAGACACGGAGCCTGAGCATTGTTGCTGTTGTTTGCAGGTTGGCGCCTGCGGGTTAAGGGAGAGGCGGGGCTACGGCGTCATTGTTAAAAGAAAAGATGGGATGTGAACACGGAAGGGTGGCGTCTTGAGATTTGATCACCTAGGGACCTGGTTTTGAAAATGAGCAAATTCGGGAAAAACACTTTTGCGGATCCTTTCTGCGTGGACAAGGGCTGGATCAACATGTTCGTAAAATGTAAACAAAAAGTAGAAGCATTCTGGAACAGCTGGTATGTGAACGCAGCTTGCTAAAAATGACTAAGCTGTCGCCTGATTGGTCCGAGGTCTGGCTCCAGGGTGTTTTCCATCAGGAGTGTGAGATGGTACCTGAACGAACTGACTCAAACAAAAACAAAGGGAGTGGTAGTACGAAACCCGCTCGGTCCTGACATCTGAAATGTAACAAAGTAGTGATGCAGTGTTTTCGCTTCTGTTTTCCGCTAAAGGTCTGACAAGGGTTTTGTAACATTGGGATCCTATTTAGATTTTTTCCAGATCTAGATTTCTCTTCTGCTCAGCGCATGCGCGCGCACACACACACAAACACACAAACACACTGACCCCACGTCTCAGCACTCTGCCTTCTTCTAACTTCTTCATTGTCATCCACTGATTGGCCGCCACCCAGCTCAGCTTCCTCATCACCAGGCCTTCACATGCACACACACACACACACGCACACACACACGCTGTAACCGACACGCAGAGCCTTCACTCTTTATACGACAATATCACAAGCACTTACAGCTTCTCTGAGGTTGGTTTATCTCCATCGGCGGCTTTCGATGGACAGATATGCAAATGTTAGACTGAGTCAGAACTTAGAAGTATTTCACAATGTAAAGACTACATGGATTTTCTTTTCAAATCGCGCTAGATAAACCTCTATGGGAGAAAAAGATGAAATAATTGTTTGTGACATGGAGTTGGTCACTTGTTGACTCATGGCAGCAGTGATGTCATCCACGTGGTGAGAATCAGATATAGAAGGTTCGTCTGATTGACCCGAGTGACCCTGAGTTTGTAGCCACCTTAGTTCGAGTGCCCACATTATTACCTTTTGGGTTGTGGTTAAATTAAACATTAAAGATAAATCCATTGTTGACGTTTTCAGAACACGTCACCATAGCAACAGAGGTGAGCAAGAAGCCTCTTGTGTATGAAAGGCTTAAACATGTATTTACGCTAAATCCCAATTCCCATCCTCTGCTCTGAAGCTACGTTATAGTCACGTAGGTACAGAGCCCCTGTCCATCCCCCAAATATCTTAAAAATCCTAAACTCCGCCCCCTCCCTGCCGTAATCTACCAGCACCATGGATGTATTGATAGAACAGGAGGCGGTATCGATCACATCAACCCATTCAAGTCTGTGGAAGTTGACTTCCTGGTGTAGTTCCGGGATATGCGGCCCAGACAGCATGCTCAGTAGCATCCCTCCCATAATGCATCAGGGCTACGAGAACTGTTGGCGTCGTTCCAAGACTGTTCTGGGCCTTTTCTGACCATTCGAACATTTTTTATTATATTTTTATCTTTTTATCTTTTTTTTTTTTTTTTCAAAATAAAAGCATCATAATCTTAAACATATAGATTACAACGACTACTTACTGCCCATGTGTATGTCTCTACAAAGAATTTTACATACATCTAAATTACTATTGTGGTCTATGGGATCAAATGCTTGATACGCAGCATGGTGATTGTTGTTGTTGCAGTACCGCAATTGGCCACTTTAGCTATATCCTGTTCTATTCATACATCTATAGATAATCCAACATAAACATCCACCATTGTCGCCATGTAAATATACGCCAGTAGAATTTTAAGAGGGAATGAAACTCAACCTCCGCCGCTTCGATCCCACCTAGTGGTTTGATGGTGTAACTGCAGAACATCACAAACACACTCACCAACTACAAATATTCAAGTGTCGGTGATATGAAAATAAAATAATATAAATCTTTCTATCGTGATTAAAAAGAAAACAAATGTTTGTAACATAAGGTGGGCACTTTAACGTGTGTGGCTCGTGCTGATTGGTTGAACTTCAGGAGAGAAGGCAGATAGGAACACAGCTTTTCTACTCAGACGAGCGGCGTCCATCGCTCTGATTTCTCTGCTACCTCTATGAACACACGCTCATGCTTTCAAACCGCTGCACTCTCACACACACACACTGATACAGACACACACACACACACACACGATCAGTGTGCACCTCTCTCTCTCTTTCTCTCTCTCTCACCAGCAGTTATTGCCAATGATGCACTTGTGTTTTTGTGGAAATGCTCTGCAAGCGTGTGATGTCAAAAATGATTTGTCATCTTCGTCTTTTTTCTTTTTTTAAACTCTTAATCTCAATAGCGCCACCTGGAGTAGCCGGGGTGGTGGATAGATACTATGAGTTTCGAATCTGTTCCGTACTTTACAGAAAGTGTCATGTCTTTCAAAAAAGGAAAACAAAAAAACAAAAACAAAACACAAATGCACATATATATATATACATATATATACACACATAT